>LUCM01005749.1:0-150349 GCA_008360955.1 Fasciolopsis buskii
AATATGTTGACGAGACATTTTGCGCAGTTGGTTGAACTACTCTACTCGAATTCCGAATTCGTGTCTCACTCACGCAGCATACATCAATCGAAAGTGAGTCCACTGTCAGGGTCAAACACACCTGTTGGTTAGCTTGTAGTTAGGTGAGCACATTGAAGGAACCGACATTCAGAGGCTGACGAGGCTTGAGAAAATGTGAGCTATCAGATTGTAAAACACCTGCTGCACTATTTGACAATCAATCGTTGCGAGTATGAGGTGTGTTATCAGTTGCGACACTATGGGTAGGTAGAGGGGGCAAACAAATTTGGTCGGAGACAAGAGACAGGTTGAATAAAAGAGAGAACTCTGAGCAGTGGCATGGTTGGGTCTCCGGCTTGAGATAAGCCAACCTGTTTAGGTCGTTAAGCCATGGAGGCACGCAAGCCGTCACACCATGTGAAGGTGCAGTCTCGTTCTGATGTAAATTAAGATATTACCCGGCTACCCAAACCACCGGAGAGGACTGTCTAAAATAAGGTCCATTACAAGACAATGGGTGCAAACGGTGATCAGCAAGATGGCAGTATGAGACCAAACACTTGATAATCGATGGGGAAGGATTACTGACATTCTATATCGTCTCAAGATGAGGTTCAAGAGAAATCATACTGAAACGGGAAAATGTGAATTGATACTAAGCATACCATAAGTTGAATTTTGTGGAGACAATAAAATGGGTTTAGTTCGACATAGCAATTGACGACAACGGCGACTGTCTAGAGCTCTGATGCTATTTTGCGCCGTGCTCGTCCCGATTTTACATCAGTCAGTCACTGTCCACAAACTAAACCAGTTCCAGTGCCTCTTCCTGCAATCCAACTTACAGTTCCGCAGTTTCACAATTCAATGTAGTTTTTTCTGAATTTCATATTAATATGTTCTAGTTTATTCACCTTTTCATCGCTGGAGATTAAGGGCCAAAAACTAACATAAAAAGACCGAAAATTGGAGTTTGTAAACATCATCCCGAAAGAAGACAATGCTGTCGTAGGTCACATTCGTCATATCATGTTGATATCTTCACGTTCGTCTCACAGAGAATATACTTGCCAGGAAAATCTCACTATGTTCAAGAACATAACTCGAACACAACAAAAATACCAACAACTGATAAATGAGAAACCATAAAAAGTAGTAGACAGCACGTAGTGCCCTGTTCACAAGTAACTCATCGGTGAGCTGCGGTGCTCCCAGAATACGGTTGCCGGGGTTTGTCCAGGTTATAGAACTAATCAATAGCGGAATTTTAAATAATGAACTTACCTCCCACGTACAATTAGATTGAAAGCCACTAGAACCCATGGAAAGTACATCGCTTTGAACTGCATTCCAAACCAGAATTGTACGATTGTGTCACGATTAAGCTGGCTCCAAATGTAAATAATTGTAAGAACCATAGGTTCCAAAAGGAACTGTAAGAGAGAATGCATGAGAGGAAAAGTAACCATTCAGATGTTTGATTCCAGCCAGATTTCGTCCGCCTCAACCGGGGTCGCAAAAAGCACACTAAATGGTGGAAACTAGATGGAACTGCGCAGGGAAGAAAATTAGCAAGCTAAGATTACTGGAGATAGAAAATCGCGTAGATTGTTAAATTACTCCCGAGAGGTGGGCAAAACAAAAAAACATAAAATGAACAAGAATTTAATTTCCTGTAGCAAACTGTAGTAAGATGAAACTTGTCTAGTTTTCATGGGATTGTAATTTTCACCGTGAAACCCAGAGATAAACGGACGTGCACACAAAATGCCATTCTGCATCAAACGCTTAAATTATCCATAAAATTTGCCACACATACTAGACTTAGTACTCTCCTGGAATTTACCCTGCGAGATACCATATTTTTTTGTCGATAAAACCTATTTTGCTGTTACTGTTCTCGCTCTTACATTCAACCTGTCTCTTGTCTCCGACCAAATTTGTTTGCCCCCTCTACCTACCCATAGTGTCGCAACTGATAACACACCTCATACTCGCAACGATTGATTGTCAAATAGTGCAGCAGGTGTTTTACAATCTGATAGCTCACATTTTCTCAAGCCTCGTCAGCCTCTGAATGTCGGTTCCTTCAATGTGCTCACCTAACTACAAGCTAACCAACAGGTGTGTTTGACCCTGACAGTGGACTCACTTTCGATTGATGTATGCTGCGTGAGTGAGACACGAATTCGGAATTCGAGTAGAGTAGTTCAACCAACTGCGCAAAATGTCTCGTCAACATATTTCCTGCGCACTTCAGGAGATGAAGCGGCTCAAGCTGGGGCTAAACGCGATGTAGGATTGGTCTTAGGTGGGAAGGCCGAAGCAGCCCTTTGAGGCTCGATCCCAGTCAACAGTCGCTTGTGCGCCGTGAGACTGCAAGGATCAGTCGGCGTCCGGAAGGATAGTTGTGTTAATCGCAGTTTATTTGTCATCTCGCCATACGCTCCAACAAACTGCAGCACTGACATGGAGAAAGACGAGTTTGGCGATGGCCTCGTCACACTTGTTCGGAAGAGCAAACGCTCTGTTATTGTATTGGCAGCGGGTGATTTTAATGCACAAGCTGGAAAGCTGAGTGCATCTGAGCCCTGTCTAGGTGCACGATGCGCCCTGCCTGCACGGCGAAAAGACAACGGGGAAAGACTTCTCTAATTCTGTCCGGGCAATAACTTATTCCTGGCGAGTACGAATTTCAGACACGGTTTGCGTTGCACAACAACACGGCCTTCTTACTCGACAGGTACTCTGAGTCAGATTGACTTTACTGCAGTAAGCTACCGTTGTCGCGATTCTGTCCAGAACTGTAGACCATGCTGAACCACGTACGTCGATTCGGACGATGGGTTAGTTTTAATGCAATTTTTCCTGCAGCTCAACGGTCATCGACGCAGGCCACAAACCCGATTGGCCATAGAACGTCTGTGTGATTGGGGTGTTCGCAACACCTATGAGCAGAAACTATCCGAGGAACTAAGAACTCCGACGAGCATCATTGTAGACGAGCAGTGGGATCAAATGAAGCAGGTTATGCATTTGGCGACAGATTTCGCCTGTTGTCCTAGATCTAGCGTTCATCGAAGAAACGGGACCTCACAAGGGTCGCTGGGTCTAATGGAGCAAAAACGTCACCTCCCTGATTGCAAAGAGGTGAATAAGGTGCGTCGACAGTTGCAGCGTCAGTTGACGATAAGCCTTAAGAATGGCTGCGAAAAGTGATGGGTTGAGGTAACCGAAGGGATGGAGGAAACGGCCGCTTCAGGTAACAGTCAAAGACTGCTCAAGCTTATACGCTGCAAGGGTGGCCGGCGAACTTTGGCTAGTGAAGTCGTGTGCGATAGGACTGGAGAGCTCACCCATGGTAGACAAAAAATCGGGTGCGCCGCTGGGCAGAGCACTTCAACGATTAGTCTAGCTGGCAACACGCTAACGTATTTAGTCCGACGTCTGCAATTGCGAATCCTTGGGAGGTGTCACTTTATCCGCTAACGGAAGTGGAAGTGCAGTCGAATATTCGACTTCTAAAGAGGGAAAAGTAGCAGGCCTCGACGACCTTCCCCCAATTCTCTTGAAATTGGGTGGAGAAGCTCTAATGAAATCACTTACCTTCTTGATTCATGATATTTGGAACGAGGAGCACATTCCGTTATCATGGAGCGAGTGACTGATTGTGCCCATCTTCAAGAAAGGTACACGGAATGACTGCAGCAATCACCGTGGGATTAGTTTAATTCCGATAGTTACTAAGATGTTCGTTTCCATAATGCTGTGCCGTTTGACACCGATTCGGGAGAGTAATATCCGCGAACAACAGGCCGGATTTCGGCCAAGTCGAGGTTGCATCGACCAAATATTCACTCTTCGCCAAATACTCGAAACGCGCCACACGCACCGGCGCCCTACGATCGTAGTCTTCCCCGACTTGAAAGGTGCTTTCGACTCCGTGGATCGAGCAGCACTACTCAGTGCTCTCCACCGGAGTGGTATGTCAAGGAAGTTTGCGACCCTGTTGCGAGCATTGTACTTCCATACTTATGGTCGCGTTAGGGTATACTGTGAACTGTCACGTTCATTCGAAACGACTAGGGGCGTTCGACAAGGGTGTCCCATCTCTCCATTCTTGTTCAAATTCGTGATGGACGAGGTGATGGAAGATGCTTTACGAGGTCTCCGGGATGTAGCAGTCGAACTGGGAAATGGAGGCAAGCTATGCAACCTAGATTACACAGACGACGTCGTGTGCCTGTTCGAGTCTGAAACACTTGTGGCGTCGGCCTGATATTTCAGTGAAACTGAAGTTGAAAGGTCGTGTGTACTGTGCTGCAGTGCGTTCAGTTCTGTTGTGCGGTTGCGAGACGTGGAGTTTGCGTGTGGGCGATGTTCGTCGGCTGGAGGTTTCCGACCACCGATGTTTACGCAGTTCGCCTAGGGTTGGATGGAGTGACCGGGTGAGTAGTATTGAGGTTTGGAATCTGGTATTGGGTGCCACTTCTGAGAACAGCTTGTTTCATCGTATGAAACTTAGTAGACTATGCTGGTTGGGTCACGTGTTGCGTATGTCAAACACTCGCCTACCATATCGTGCCCTATGTTGTGTTCTTCCTAAGGAATGGAAGAAGTCATGTGGAGGCCAACAGATGACGTACCAACGTGGGATGAGAAAATGTACAGCGAAGTTAGGTAAAGTAGGTGTCTCACGCGTTCGTGGTTGGGGTCCGAAAGACTCGTCGACTTGCTGGCTGGAGACACTTGAGAAAATGGCAGAAAAACCGTGAACAGTGGTGATCGTGTTGTCATTTTCTATCGAATCAGAATGATTGAAAACACGTGCGTTTGTACAGTTAGACTGTGTTTCGTGTGTTGGCTGCAGCAGCATCTTATCTGTTCCCGCCTGTGTAGGTCCACTCCCTGTTCCCCTTGTATATTCACTCCTTTTATAGAAACGTGTAACTCTGGGGAAAGGCAGCGGTCAGCGAGGCTTGGTTTTCTGGTTAAAGCTGAACGATGATGATGATTATATCATCGAGTACTGGTAACCTGTGTTGTTCCGTGCTGAGTGCTGCGTTGGGGTGCTTTAAATCAATACACAAATGAATGGCTCCAGATTACTTTGTTTGAACTACGATTTTACCGACCCACCCCCTTTGCTCATCAACTGCAGCAATTACTTACAACTACATCAACCGGTTCATTTTGCAAAGTAAGGCTTTCTTTAGTCCTACTGGCACTGCACAAGCAGGAAGTGCGACGGGCACGGCATAATCTAACACTGACAAACGCATTTTCCCGGGAAATGTCCCAACTGGGAGTGGAAAACTGCTTTGAAAAAGGTCCTCCTTTTGCAAGGCTTTCACAAGATAGGTCTTTATTCACGGTAACGAAATTCAATTGTTGGATTATATCAACTCCAAGAGTTTGATCTCTCCTGTATGGCTAGTTTTTGGGTTTTGGGCCTTCAGCGTTACTTCCCCCAGAACGCCAGTTTCTGCACCATTCCACATTTTAGAGCACTTGGTGCTATCGCGATCCACATAGGATACCAGAAAAATATTCAGTGAAGTGCCGGAGTCCAGTTGAAACTGACGGGATTGCACGTTATCCAGGATGTTGGCGAATAGGCCGTTTTCCAAACCATGGTGCCGGAAACCGTTGATAACGGAATGGTAATCTTCCGTTTACGTGGTTAATTTCGGGGAATCGAAACGACAATTTCGGGAAAAATGGTTGTTTCCCACAACAGGGACAAATCTTTCCCCGAGCTGGATAGTTCTCTTTGTGTTTCTCGTGTTGCAAGCCGCAGAAATCGTACGTGATTCGACAGCATTGTGCTAAGTTGTTCAGCTAGTTTGTTGTGGTATGTTCTGTTAGGTGTTGTAGCTAGTTCATGGTCTCTTCACTCTTGCAGATGTCGATGCAAGTTCTTAGATCAAACCGAAGCATGAATAACAGCTTCTTGAGAGTACATTCATTTCAAACACCGGTTACCTACTTGTCCCGTATAAGGCTATCTTTCACACACTGACGAAAATTGCAGGAACTGGCTAGTGTTTTCAAAGCGATGACAAAATTGTCAATGGTTTCATTATCCAGTCGCTGTTTCCGGAAGAACTGAAAACGTCCGAACGCTCTACTGGAGTTACCGGCGCAATATTCTTCCATCTGTTGTGGCAAGGTCATCGAGTCGCCACGGTCCTCGTCTTTATCGAGTGACAGCGGTTGCATTATGCGCCCAGCGTCGTCCCCTAGACAGTGTCGAATCACTGCCAGCTGGCATTAATTGGGTTCCGGAAATAATCGCGTGAGCACAGCGTGATCGCCGAATTCGTTCTTCCATACTCGTCATTCCTCGGTCAAACGATTCGGATGGGACATGTTCACGGGTTCCTGAGGAGATACTGAGAACGTTCTGGTTATATTCAACGAGCTTCCGCCGCGGGGTTTCTTTCGTTCGCCTGACACCACGTCGAGTATCAGCATTTCTCTGTCCCGATTACTGCTCTTCAGTAGGCCGATCCTATTTCTAAATCATTGTCGCCTGTTCCCCCTATCTCAAGTGAAAACAACCACAGTCCCCCAAACAAAGAGGTTCTCATTTAGTAAGTAAACTCGTCACATATTTAGATTGATTTGCTTCCATTATTGGGGCATTGCGACTGTCACCATTTCATCCGTTGGCCGGGTTGCACTTAAATCGGTCCATCTTGTTCAATTCATTTCACGTGATCCAGTCCATGACGTTTTCTGTCCAATCTGGACCACTTATCCTGATTGGTTGACCCAGTTCACGAAATAGCCTTTTCTGCAAATTCGAATCCTTGCTTTCTGATCGTGTCATTGTGTCGACTGTCCGCTGGTGGCCAGTGGGATGACGCGATCTTACTCTGGTCTTGCGTTTGGGCTTACTCGTTGTCTGTCAGGAATGGGTCACATTTACGCCCGTGCGTTGATCATGATTTGTCTGGTACGGTCCAGCGTCGCGCAGCCACCGATAACCAATGAGACAACTCTACCAGACTCAGGCGCAAAACCCAAATCGGCTGTCGTTCTCTTACACAAGGCATATTAGTTTTGGGGCTAAAGGTGTTTAAAAAAATGAACAGAAGGGTACAAGGCCAAAAATACAATAAAAACAGACTAGCATGGTTTGGGCTAAAAATCGGGAGCGTGCATACCAATTCATCGTAAATGGTCATGACTTACATAGAATGGGGCCAAGTAGCCAACGATCTGAATATTTTTCGTTAAGGTATCACGCGAAAATGACATCCAATAGATACATCAGAACTTCCATTGCTAATATGCTTGACACCCGTGTAATGGAAAGAGTATGCTCCACAGGCACGAGGGCACAGTAAATGGGAGAAATAGGAATTCGAGACTCTGAACCTTGGAGAGGCATAGAACCACACAAGATCTTACTAGGTGAGGTGGGGTAGCGGGCCGGACGATAGCGGATTGCCGTCTATCACTTGATTACCCCATGTATGAGAAAATGTACAGCGAAGTTAGGTAAAGTAGGTGTCCCACGCCATCGTGATTGGGGTACGAAAGACTCGTCGACTTGCTGGCTGGAGACACTTGAAGATATGGCAGTGAACTGTAAACAGTGGCAATCGTGTTGTCATTTTCTATAGAATCGGAATGATCGAAAACACGTGCGTTTGTACAGTTAGACTGTGCTTCGTGTCTTGGTGGTAGCAGCATGTTATCTTTTCCCGCCTGTGTAGGTCCACTCCCTGTTCCCCTTGTACATTCACTGTTTATAGAAACGTGTAACTCTGGGGAAAGGCAGCGGTCAGTGAGGCTTGCCTTGTTGTTTGACGCTGAACGATGATGATGATGACCCCATGTATCTGAGACTGGCACTGGATGTTTTCATCACCGACCATATCTACTGTTTACTCGATGATATTATGGGAGTGAAACATGGGAAAAATAAGGTAGCAACCGGGCCCGAAGTCCAGGTTTCTAATTCATAGTCCACGGATCGGTAGTCTTTGTCGTTGTCATGTTCGAGCTAGGTTAGTCTGTGCGTGTTTTGTCAGCTACTCTGATTATTTTATCTTGTCTCCAGTCGTACCTCAACTTTGGATGTTCGTCTTCTAACTATCGGCTGGTGACTGGAAATTCGTCAAATTCGAGGGCTTTACAATCTGTTCAAAGTGGAAACCAGTTTTGCGGGTTAAATATAGAGAATTACACCAAAGTATTCATTTTATCTGAAACATTAAACATATATATATATGCATATATATATAATGGTATTGGTCTGTCTGTGGAGCTTGGCAACTTGATTACGAACGTTTCATCACCAGCCGAGGTGACGTCGTCAGTGTTACGATATTGTGGAAGCGCTCGCCACAATATCATAGCACTGACGATGTCACCTTGACTGGTGACGAAACGTTTGCAATCAAGTTGCCAAGCTCAGCAAACAAACCAACACCACCCTGTTAAATCTGAGTTATGAGAAAGAACATTCTCTAACCTGTTATCATATATATGTATACATACATGTTTCACCAGAATCTAATTTGTAGCCAAAGGAGGGTGCATGGAATCTTTGTTGAAGAGTCCACAGAAGGACTACAGCTGCTATTCGTGTATGATTCGCCGTCAGCTGAGCTGAGCCAGCCTTATGAACGAGGGCAGATGCCACCAAAATAGAAATTGTAAATAGTAGCTCCTAAGGTTGGCCCAACCCAACTCAATTATCAACCAATCATAGTTCTGCTCCTTCTGTCCATTCGTCAACCAACACCTTTCATTCACACTCCTCACGCCAAAAATTGCCTTCCGGCCAAACATGCCAATTCCGAGTGAGTGTAAGTGTGGGGATGGTTGGACTAGGCAGTATCGGGTGCGCATACCTGACGAGCTGCAATAATCGCGAAACCTGTCGTGTGGTCCCGATGAAATTTCGTGCATTCATCAAGATACTACTTACAATAAATATACCATAGCAGCTTGAAAGAGACCATGGTGCCAACACAACACCTATATAGAATTGCAACCAAAACAGATTCAAGAGAAAATAGCAAACGGTAAGAAAACAATTTCCATTTGCAATTAAATAGTAACTGTAAAGAGCAGTTTCATTCCGCATTTGGGAACAGAAACTTATTGACAATCGTGGACGAGTACTTTGGCTTCTTTTAATTTACCATTAGGTCGACTTGCCATTTTAGTACAGTCACTCTAAATCAGACCAATCACCGTTTCATCATAAAGCCATTCAGGTATGTGTTTACCTCCTATGTCTGAAGAGCTTCCGCCCATAACAACGGTCCTGTCTCCAGAAGAAAAGAGGCCTAAAAACCCCGGCCAAACGATCAACTTGAGTTTCAAGGGAAGTCTTTGCAGGACTATCACTTTAGCAATCCGAGCTAAAAACCTGCACCTTACTGATAGACTGTCCTTCTGGACTACTTTACTTCATACACGATCCTGCACGAATGATTGATTTCCTCCAACCAGCAATCCCATCATGAGTTTTAATACTTCCTTGATTGAGCCGTCCAAGACCAGAATTAATGCATCCTTCGGTAAAAGCCAACGAAGTACGACACCTTGTTTAACGACGTTGGTTTGCTTGAGCACAACCTGTTTAAATCCGCTTCCTTGATGGACGACAGTGGTCAGGTGGATTAACCATCCGACACCATAAAGGTGAGAGGTTCAAACCTCAGACCTGCCGGTCTCTTTCATGGTAGACGGCGACTCGCTGTCGTCGGCTCATTACTGCATCTTATCTAATGAGACCTTATGCCACTCCAAGTTTCAGGATCACGACTGTCAGTTTCCCATGTCCCCGTATGGACCCCGGCGGCTTTGGGGGCATGCGCCTTCCGCTGTGGTCATCCGTGAAGCATGTAGCAAAAAACTGCTGCATTGCATACTTGACCTCAGATAGATGACCGGATGTCACGCTGACCCCACAGATGCTTCAAACTAGTAAATGTGAATCAAGACTTTGTATACGCGGATACGTTTCATCCAATACACGACCACCTTGGTGAGGTACAATCACTCAAGTAGACAAACATATCCACCGCAACCAATTCTTCTGTAACAAGATTCACCTTCGGGATGAGCCAACAATGTAACAATATTTCATACTTTGGAGGTGGAAAAGGCACTACAAACATACCTGCCTTATCGTAACCCACTTTGTGAACTAATGAATCTAGCATACTCTTTGGCAAAGGCGCAACAACCAGTTTATCTCTAAATCCCGATAAACGATATTTAAAATATTCTTAAGTGGTAAACGTTCTCGAACTAATTCATTTGCACGGCGTTTTGTTCGCATATCGTCATGTATTGAGGTTCGCTTAAATTTGTTCCTTTTATCGTTCTTCAGCTCAAACTGTTCAGTTGCAAATCAAAGAAAGCTCCAACTTGGGGCACTGGTTGTCAAACATTTTGACCGAACATCGCTCCTATTAAAGTGACGAAGTGGCACTTAACTCGACTATATTTTGTTTGCTAGGGTTTAAAATTTTGAACAGATGGCCTCACCGTTGAAGAACCGGTAGTTTTTTGCATTCTTCAAGGGGTACGCACACGGAGCTAGCCACAGTAGTAAGAGTTTGAGCTAAGAAAACACTTGACCATTAGCAGATGATGCCAACCATCCGCAGATCAATCACGCGAAACGGTATCGAATTTTTACCGATTTAGGATACCATGACGGTTAACTGTACAGCATTTGGCTGGAAAGCATTACACATCTGAAAGTGTTAGCACATTCTCATTATCTGCATATTCGTGCAATCTTCTGCAACGTCGACTACATTAACTCAAAAGATAATTCGTCGAGATGCAGAAAATCTGACGTGGATAAACAGCTGCGTCGTCATATTTTTGAAAGACTGTTCCAGTTACTCATTTATTTTCAACTTCCGCAGCTCTCAGATCTGGAGTACTTTGTTTGATCTACGATGGCGGGATAGCAACTCTGTCGATAAGGGCGTCCCATCTCCCCATTCCTGTTCAACTTCGTGATGGACGAAGTGATGGAAGATGCTTTAAGAGGTCTCCGGGATGTAGGAGTCGACCTGGGAAGTGGAGGGAAGCTATGTGACCTAGATGACGTTGTGTGCCCGTTCGAATCCACAGATCATGCACAACGGGCAATAGATAAACTCTCAAGGCTTGTGGCTCGGTTTGGCATGTGCTTTGCACCTTCGAAGTGCAAAGCGCAGTTGCAAAACTGGACGGCAGTAGTGCCGAACTTGATGGTGAGTGGAGAGGATCTCACGATTGTAGACGGTTTTACCTACTTTGATAGCTGCGTGTCGAACGATGGTAGCATGACAGTAAAAGTGGACATGCGTATATCCAAGGTTCGAGCAGTTTACGCTGGACTGAAGCATTTGTGGTGTCGGCCTGCTATTTCACTGAAGTTGAAAGGTCGTGTGTGCTGTGCTGCAGTGCGCTCAGTCCTGTTGTGTGGTTGCGAGACATGGAGTATGCGTGTGGGAGGTGTTCCGATCACAGCGTAACTGTACAAACGCATGTGTTTTCAATCATTCTGATTCGGTAGAAAATGACAACACGATCACCACTGTTCACGGTTTTTCTGCCATTTTCTCAAGTGTCTCCAGCCAGCAAGTCGACGAGTCTTCCGAACCCCAACCACGAACGCGTGAGACACCTACTTTACCTACCTTCGCTGTACATTTTCTCATCCCACGTTGGTACGTCATCTGTTGGCCTCCACATGACTTCTTCCATTCCTTAGGAAGAACACAACTAGGGCACGATATGGTAGGCGAGTGTTTGACATACGCAACACGTGACCCAACCAGCGTAGTTTGTTAATTTTCACAAGTTGGTTTGAGGTATTCTCAGAATCGGCACTTGGTATTAGATTCCTGACCTCCACATTACTCACCCGGTCACTCCATCCAATCNGATTGGATGGAGTGACCGGGTGAGTAATGTGGAGATCAGGAATTGATTACTAAGTGCCAGTTCTCAGAATACCTTATTTCAGTGTATGAAACTTAGTAGACTATACCGGTTGGGTCACGTGTTGCATGTGTCGAACACTTGCCCACCATACCGTGCCCTATTTAGTGTTCCTCCTAGGGAATGGAAGAATCCATGTTTTTGGTCCACAGATGACGTGGCAATGTGGAATGAGAAAATGTGCAGCGAGCTTAGATAAAGTAGGCGTCTCACATCTTTGTGCTTGGGGTCCGAAAGACTTGTCGAGTTGCTGGCTGGAGACACTGAAGATTATGGCAGTGAACCGTGAACATTGGCGATTGTGTTGTCATTTTCTGTCGAATCAGAATGATTGAGGGAGTGTGTTTGTACATTTCGACTGTTCCGTGTGTTGGCTGCAGCGGCATCTTATTTATTCCCACCTGTGTAGGTCCATTGCCTGTTCCTTTTGGATATTCACTCTTTTTATATGAACGTGTAACTCTGGGGAAAAGCAGCGGTCACTGAGGCTTGTTTTGCTGTTTAACGCCGATCAACGATGAAGATGTTAATGCATACTATGTACTGAGAGAGATTCGTTCAGTTCGACGTTTATAGCAGTATTTGTTGCTGTGGAGCGGAATCTCAGAAGCTCGGTGCTGTTCTTTTTCAGGCAGGCGAGCGATGCCATTAGTAATTCGATGCCAAATGGAACTGACTGGTGGTAAACGGAATCACTGTGTCTAATCTGAACCGAATAACGACGTTAAGGCTGCGCGGACGCGTGAGGAGTCCAGTCCCATTACTGGCGTGGCTACCAACCGTAGTTGAGAGGGATTTTCTAATTACGGGCAAGGTACTGGCTCGACAACATAATGCGGAGAAGGCACTGATGCACTCATCGCGAGATGCTCAAATGGTAGCATGCAGGGTCTCGAAGGTGACGGAAACTGGGCGACCGTAGTGGCGTGCACACCATCAACTCCAGCTCCTAGAACTAAAACGCTGGTGTTCTTTTTCGAGAACCGGGACCTGGGTAAAGAGATTGGGAAAGGCCTTGAGTCTCTCACTGCTACTACGTTACTAAATAAGAGTGGCTTGTCGGACCAAGCTCAAGAACATGAAGCTGAGGCATCTGAGGCGTCAAAAAGCGGATGCGTCCCTCGGGAACTGCGCCCGAGGACACGGTAAGCAGTGAAAAGCCTAAAAGGCGGTAGGCTGCAGGAGAAATTTAATGGGCTATGCTATACTACGCCCGAAGAAGTAAATGGGGTGAATTAGTAGCATAGACCCAGGAATCAGTGTTCGTAACTGTCACCGATATGTGGTTGAGGAAGGATGGAGCTGCCGCTATTCTGGAAGGTTTTGACCATTATAGGCAGACTGGAGTTGACGGGTCACAAGGGGGAGGGGTTTTGCTATTCGTGCGCTCAGTGTCTCATTTACGTAGACACTCCAAATGTGCAGGTCCTCCTGCGCTACATCTGTCTAGGCAAGATTCCTTTGGGCATAGTTTGCATTTACAGCGCATCTTAGCCGGACAAGGGGGAAGACGCTGCAGAAGTTGATCGGCAGGTCACCGCCACTCGCTGTATGGGGAACTTTAACCTCCCCAAGATCAACTGGGTGGACGAAAGCACATCTAGAAATACCACTGGCAGCGAGTTCTTGGCATAGCTCTATAGTCATGACCTGACTCAACACGTTGAAGAGACAGCTAGATTTAGAGATGGGCACCAACCATCGATGCTGGACCTAGTGATAACTAGACAGGAATGGTATCTGCTCTACATTAATGGGAAAACCCTTGGGCAAAAGTGCGCTATGCTGTGGTTGTGACCATAGGAGATGAAAATTGTTGTTGGCTGGAAACGTTCAGATATAGCCCAAAATCGAAGCCATTGGTGCGAATGTTGTCTGTATGACTCTTCCTCCTTAAAAATACCGAACACCACCAAAAATCATAAAATGTGTACGATGATAACTCACAAAGAAACAATTGATTTGTCGTTGCTTATTATTCCCCCCTTTTGCCCACTTTGTGTGCAATTCTATTTGCATGTTGATTTGGCATCGTAGTTATTTTCAAGCCGGTGTAACATATATATCTATATCATATAGCAGAATACTGTGAATAGTAGAGATCGTGTTGTCACTTGCTGTTGAATTGAAAGAAATGCATTTATACAGTTAGACTGTATTCAGTATATTACCCACTTTGGCACACCTCTCACTTCCGTTGGTCCGCTCCCTCTCTTATGTTCATTCTCTCTATAACAGCCTGTAACTCTTGGAGAAAACCAGCGGTCAATTGTCATGGCATGGTATCTACTGCTAACAGTTATGCTCTGATAAGTCCAGAGAACGTCACGCATTGTTTCTTTCCTCCCTTGTTGTTTTCGTCCGCCGTGTATGAATGACTCCTATTTTTTCTCAACTCGGTACATACACGTCCATGCGTACGAATATTCATACATATGCTAGAGGTTGGAAGGCGTATATTGAGTTATAACGTTTATTGTGGCGTTTCGATCCAAACTAGGACTCGTCAAAGTGTAATGAGTGATCGAGTGGGGCCGCTAATTCCGTTCGTTTTGGGGCATTGTCCATCTGTGTCTCTCTATTCTGCATCGTGAGTCTTGTTAAGATGACGTAAGGTTTATCCATCTCGATATGCCGGTTGAACAACTTATTCGAATGGAGGGCTTCGAGAATCACTCGCTCCCAGTTCCTGTTTGCCTGGCTGACTACCTTTCCGTCGTTGATGTTGACCTCATGGCCTGTTTGTGCACAGTGGTCTCATCTGCGAGTGTGGGTCAGCGCGTCGTAGGACTAAGCTATGCTCGTGCAAGCGTGTGCGTATTGTTTGCCTGTCAAACGAAATTATATTTTATTACACCCGGTGCATGGAATGGCATGAATTACGCCTGATTAATCGTGCTGCTCGCCTCGATCTTTTCCGTTGAATAGAGCGGATCTCAGGGTGCCGGTGGGTTTGTGGGCGATTGATATACAGTGGACGTAGGATGCTTTCGACCGCATCGGATATTCCCTGTATGTATAGAAGCACCACGATCGATTTGGTCTTCTTGGTATTGACCCTTCTGTTTTTTTGCGAATACAGGCATTGGTGAAAGAGTTTGGATATCCGTTGGCCACAGATGCCTTGAACAACCTAAATTGCTGTGTACTGCAGTAAGTCGGCTCGATGGAACAAGGTACGCAAACAGTTCTTTAAGGGGCAGGTTGGCTGGTTGCTTTTGAAATTGAGTATGCGTTCCGTCGTCGTGGACGGTTGTCCCTATGCCCCAGTTTATATAAATCAGAGGGTTGTGTGTCAGGCAAAGATGCACTGCATTTTAGACGGTCACTAATTATGTGCGGATGCATATTCGCCACTGCTAAATTCATTGCAATGTCTGCCGAGTACGAATGTGATAACCTTTCCCTTTCACACCTACTAATAATGCTGGTAACAATATTCAGTTTTCCTCTGGTTTTGTAGTTACATCCAACTTGTTGATCTGTGTACATTCCTTTATTACTTTATCAGCTGGCTGATACCACCTTATGTTGATATCATTGTTCATCGACAGAATTTTTCGCTGAGCATGTGTGACTTTAAGGTGATAGACGCAAATATTTTGTATTTCTCTTCTAGCCCTTGTCTTACTCTTCACCGTATGCTCCACACTATATGGAGACAGTCACCAGTTACCGTGGTTCGTTTCTTGTCAGAATCCATCATTATTATCGGTATGGATGAAAAGCAGTCGTTAGTTTCCACCCCAAAGGTTTTGCGAACGAAATTCAATTATTCAACTGGAAGAAAAATTTGCTTCTTTTCTCACGGAAGTTCCGCGATTACGTGGTGGTACACCACATAGGTATTACAAAAGGTAATTTGTTGCACAGTTGCATATGTATTCTGCTGTACACTTTTTCATTACATTCAAGAATTAAGTGGGCATAGTTTTCTTATTGCTACTGCTGGGAATCGGTTCTACGCTGCTCACCGTTTGCATTATTCCATCACTTCCAATTGGGATTTTGATATCCTGTTCGAATGTTACACGTCAGATAATGTAAACGGTTGTGTTGTTAAGCCGAGAAAGCTGCTCGACTGTTTCTGTTTCATCTCTGCCCACGGCGAAATCATTGTGAAGTGCGTTGGAAAGGACGAACACGGCGAGCTTATGGTGACCGACGAAACCTCCTCATCACTAAATGCATCTGTATGGTAATTCCCTCTGTTGTACCAGTTATGCTCGTTTATAATGCAGCTATTCAGGTCTGGTCAAATGCTTTGCCGATTTGGACTATGTCAACACTTTAGGCTTTTGGGGAGCCACTTTCGGCCAGGTCGTCATTCGAGCTGATTATTTTCGGTTTACCGCTAGTGGTCGGTTGATTCATGACAACCATTCCGAATTACAAACACTTCACTGTCAGAAGGTATGATTTTTGTCCAGTTGAATATCAGTGGGATTTCTACGCCCAACTTCAGGGTGTGATATTCTCGCTTGATCTGTGCGTACTCGCGCAGTCGAATCAGTGCAATTTGGTTTCGGCGGCCGAAGATCGTAGTATCGCTGTGTGGACAACAGTGTTGAAAACAGTTGGTGATGATGATGACGACGTGACGAAATTTCGAGGTCCGTGGGAGTTACTGTATCGTCTGGATGGTGGTGCTCCAGCTGGTGATGTGATTTTTCAATCACGGATTCGCATGGTAGTTGCATCAAGTCTTGGTATGCTAGCTGTTGGTGAGGTAAGTACATTTTCATTTCTTACACATTCCCGTCAGAATCATTTTTTTTACGTCGTTCATATCAGTTAGTTTTCGTGGTGATCGCGAACTTTCGGAGTTTGATTTCTTGCGATCAGAGAGGGACGATGAATGCAAAGTGAAATAAAGAAGTTTCCTTGAAGGTTGACCAACTAAAAAAATGTGATTTAGTTCCCTAATTTTCAAGGCCTCCAAATGCCTCAGCATGAGCGGGGTGGGTGTATCAACCTCCGAGTCGGCTACTCGTCCTTGTCAAAGGCTCTTACCTCCCTGCTTCGTGATATTCGGAACAAGGAGCGTATTCCGTTATCGTGGGGTGAGTCACTAATCGCACCGATCTTCAAGAAGGGCACACGGATTGATTGTAACAATCCTCTTAGGATTAGTTTAATTCTGAGGTGTTAGCTTCGATAATGCTGTGGCGTTTGATGTCTGTTCGTGAGAGCGACATCCGCAAGCAGCAGGCCGGATTTCGGCCAGGTCAAGCTTGCATCGACCAGATATTCGCTTTTCGGCGGTTACTCGAAATAAGCTACACATATCACCCTTTTACAGCGGGATCTTTTTCAAATTAAATGATATGTTCGACTCAGCCGACTGAACGGTGTTATTCGGTGCTCCCCACCGGAAGGGTTCGTAGACCTCTTCCAAACATTGTACTCCTATATTTATGGGTCCCCTGTGGCTATACGGTGAGCTGCTAGGTTCATTAGGAACGACTAGCGGGGCTCAGCAAAAGTGTTCAATTTCGCCGTTCCTGTTGGACTTCGTCATAGACGAGGTAATGGAGGACGCTTTAGCAGGTCTCTAGGATGTAGGGGTCGAACTGCTAAGTGTCGAGAACCTATATGACTTGGATTACGGAGACGACCTCGTGTGCCTTTTCGAATCTGCGGACAATGTGCCGCGTGCACTGTAAACTCTCGAGAGTTGTATCTCGGCTTGACACATGCTTTGCACCTTCAAAGTCTGAAGTTCTATTAAAAAACTGGACGGTTGAAGTCTCCAACTCAACGGAGCGAATCTAGCGAATGTGGGTCTTTTCATTTACCGTGCCAGCTGCGTGTCGAATGATGGTAGGACGGAAGTGAAGATGAGGGCTCGTTTATCGACGTTTCATGCAGCGTACGCTGGGCCGATGTGCTTGTGTCGTCGGCCTGATATTTCGCTTAATTTGGAAGGTCGTATGTAATGTGTCGCAATGCGCTTAGTTATGTTGTATGGTCGCGAACTATGGGCTTTTCGTGCCGAAGTAGTTCTTCGTCCGGAGATTTTTGACCATTAGTGTTTGCATGGTTTCTCGACTTTTGCATTCGGTGACCGGACCAGTTATAAGGACGGTAGAAACCGGGTACTGGGTACTGGTTCAGAAAATATTGTATTTCAGTATATGGACCTTAGTAGACTGCATTAGGTGGGTCACGTGTTCCGTATGGCGAACGCTCGTCTGCTATGTCGTGCCATATTGTCCGTTCTTCCCGCGAGGTGGAAGAACCCATGTGAAGGTCAGCGGATGACGTGGGAACGTGGGTTAAGAAACTGTACAGGTTAAGCATGTATCTCACGTCTTTATAGTTGGAGTCCAAACGATCAGTTAATCAGTTTTCTGGAGACACCGGAGAATATGGCAGCGAACCGTGAGTAGTGAAGATCGTGTTGTCACGTTCTGTCGGGTCGAAATGATTGAAAAAGTGCGTTTGTACATTTTGACTGTGTTCCGTGTGTTCGCTATTATGGCACTTTATTCCCTACCCTCTGTTGGTCCACTCCCGGTTCCCATTGGATATTCGCTCGTTCTGTGGCGGCACCTAGTTCTTAGTGAAAGGCAGTGGTCAGTGGGACTGGCATTGGGCCTTTACACTGAACGCTGATGATGATGCAATTGCCGACCAAAGACTTCCATGTGGAGAATTGAAAGTAGCCCCAACGGCAGGAAAAAACATGACAAACTACTTTCTTTGCAAAATGTCCTTTGATTTTGCATCAACTAGGACATTTTGTGATTCTGTGATACTGTTGATAATATTGGTAAGTAGCCGTTATTCGTGTTAGTAGTCTAAACGCGCTGTTATATGTTATATGTTATGTTATATGTTCATGTTTAAATAGCATTGTTTGCGACAATCAAACTGCGGATTGTCTTTTTCTTGAGAATGGTAAACCAGCGCTGTTTCTTCTCTCACAGGATTGTCGAATCGTGTGGTACCCCTGGAGTGCGATCAGCGAGATGAAGGTAATCAACGGTACTCATCGAGGCCATGGTATATGGTGCGCAGATTTACGAATTTCACAAACATCCGGGACCGACGATGCAATTTTAGTGAGTCGGCTATACATACCCCAGTTCGTTTTCCCCTTTCTTAGTGAAGCATTGCGTCCGGGAAGTTTGAATTACAGATAGGTTTGTCAGTTCCCGATTTTGCGAATCATGACTACCTATGGTGAACTGTTTGTTTGCAGACATTTGGCACACCCTTGATCCGATGAGCCTAATTTTTGGTATCCGGGTGTCGAAAAGTTACAAACTTTTGTCACCGAGGCGAAGTTACTCCGTATTCCGATGGGACAAATCGGATCTTATTTACCAACTATTGCTATCAGAAGCGAGAGGAATTGGAACTCAGAAGACCTTTATTGTTGCATGTTTCAGACTGGAAACTGGTCTCTAAAACTACTTTACTTCTATTTTATTGACGAACTCGACATCATACCTCTAGATTCACTCCTGATTAGCAGATCAGTTCAGTTCAGTTCAGTCCAGTTCGGTTCAGTCCAGTTTAGTTCATGTGGGATCAGATCAGTTCAGTTCAGTTTTTGCAACCGTTAAACGTGCGCCAACGTTCTTTGTTTTTTTTTGTTGCCGCATCGCAAGGCTGTTTATACAAGATAGAAAAGGAGATCCGAAGTAGCGAATGATCGACTACCAAACAACAAGTTGAAATGTCAGGTGGAAGAATGGTTTCGAATTCAAGAATGCTAACGACTGCGCTGTTGAGTCACTATTTCCTGTCTTCAGCCATCGCGTTGGGAAGTCACTCAAATTCAAACCCGGAGGTGTGGCCGGACCTTCTCTAGGCAGTCAAGGGTTTCATACGTTTGTGTCGTGTCGCCGATCGGCCACCCCGACCTATCTTCCAACCGTCATCCGCCTCAGAGGGCAACGGACAACAAAGCAGTCGTTCTGTGAGCACTATTCAAATTCACTGCCTAGTCTAAAGATTGAGCCTAACCTCTGAGTAGCTGAGAAAATCAACCATTTCAGATGGTGAACATCCTTAAACAGCAGGGTGTATTTCGTCCAGGTCGAGGTTGCATCGATCAGATATTCACTCTTCAGCAGTTACTGAAAACGCGCCACACACCACCGCCCTATGATCGTAGTCTTTCTGGACCTAAAAGGCGCGTTCGAATCATTAGATTGGATAGCGCTATTTATTACTCTTCAACGGAGTGGTAGGCCAGCGAAGTTCGTGAACCTGTTGCAAGGACTGTACTTGCCAAACTATGGTCGCGTCAGCATACACGATGAACTATCAAGTTCATTCGAATCGACTAGTGGCGTTCGACAAAGGTGTCCCATCTCTCCATTCCTGTTCAACTTCGTCATGGACGAGGTAATCGAAGGTGTTTTGGGAGGTCTCTGGGATGTAGTAATCGAACTGGGAAATGAAGGGAACTGTGTAATCTAAATTACGTGAGTGATGTTGTGTGTCTTTTCGAGTCTGCGGACCATGCAGAATGGGCACTGGGTAGACTCTCGAGGTCGGTTGCTCGATTTAACATGTGCTTTGCACCTTCAGAGTGCAAATAGCTGTTACGGTGTTGGAAGACAGTAGTGCCGAACTTGATAGTGGATGGAGAGGAGCTGACGATTGTGGACCGTTTCACCTACCTTGGTATCTGCGTGTGGAACGGTGGTAGCTCGGGAGTGTAGGTAAACACGCGTATATCGAAAGCTGGAGCAGCCTACGCTGGACTGAAGCACTGAAGTGTGGCGTCGATCTGATATTTCACTGAAGTTGATAGGTCGTGTTTACTGTGCAGCAGTGCGTTCAGTTCTGTTGTACGGTTGCTAGACATGGAGTATGCGTGTTGATGTTCTTCGGTTATAGGTTTTCGACCACTGATGTTTACGTAGTATGGCTAGGATTGGATGGAGTGACCGGGTGAGTAATGTGGAGGTCAGGAATTGATTACTAAGTGCCAGTTCTCAGAATACCTTATTTCAGTGTATGAAACTTAGTAGACTATACTGGTTGGGTCACGTGTTGCATATGGCGAACACTTGCCCACCATACCGTGCCCTATTTAGTGTTCCTCCTAGGGAATGGAAGAATCCATGTTTTTGGTCAACAGATGACGTGGCAATGTGGAATGAGAAAATGTGCAGCGAGCTTAGATAAAGTAGGCGTCTCACATCTTTGTGCTCGGGGTCCGAAAGACTTGTCGAGTTGCTGGCTGGAGACACTGAAGATTATGGCAGTAAACCGCGAACATTGGCGATTGTGTCGTCATTTTCTATCGAATCAGAATGATTGAGGGAGTGTGTTTGTACATTTAGACTGTTCCGTGTGTTGGCTGCAGCGGCATCGTATTTATTCCCACCTGTGTAGGTCCATTGCCTGTTCCTTTTGGATGTTCACTATATTTATAGAAAAATGTAACTCTGTGGGAATGTGCAGCGGTCAGTGAGGCTTGCCTTGCGGTTTAACGGTGAATGTTGATGATGATGATGATAATGGTAATGTTTCTTGACCTACTGAAAGAAATTGTGGCGCTACACCGCTCCGACTTCACCCTCATGTTTGCCAGTTTTTCCACTCTATAAGTGGACATCCTGTTCGCGATCTTCATGCTCCGTGAATGTAAACGGTTCTGTATGGGAAATGACGGATACTTGAAAAACCTTAGGGATTGAAAGTGTGATGCACGCGTTTCCCGTGCTGTTGTGAGCATACTGTTGTTTCTACTTTCGTTGCACTTGTTGGAAATATATATTTAAACGAAGTTATATTTTCCAGTATAGGGAGATGCTAAGTGACTAGGTATTGGTTCGTTAGGTATTATCGCCCAACGGACTGTTTAAAGCCATTGAATCATCTTGCTGCAAGATGTTGAATCGGTTTAGTATCACAATAAAATCGTTGATTGCGATGAAATTATGGGCCTCTTACTAGTTAATTGTAATCTGCTCGCCTTCTACAGCGAATTCGTTCTCATTTAGGAGTTCAGTCAGTTCCTGTGTTTACACCCAACAACCTTGCATCAATGTGTTCCGGTCGCGGTTACCATCTCACGGCAACATCTCAGGAGAGAAAGGGATTAGAATTTATGGGAAATTGATCGCACGGTAATATGTTTATTAGCAGTGTAGAAAAGGGAAGATTTTGAAGGTAACAATATCAGTGACTGGGGCACTGAGTAACACCGCGTAAAATCTGCAATCATAGTATTAGGGGATCTCCTGGACATCAACCCGAGTCTTTGGCCCTGTACAGGGTAAGTTTTTCTTACCTCTTTGTCATTTGATCGACTGACCACATCGACCTGTTTTCCAGCCACTACTTGTCCTGTAGAAAAGCATGAAGTGAACTCGTTTTGCGGGTATGCGGAAACCGTTTAAAAACCATCTCATTTTTTGGCCGAAAATGATAAAGTGGATTAGGCATCTATCACCCCAAAAATTTTAGGGTTCCGAATCTCATATCTGTCGGTCATTTTAGCGGTAAGTGACAATTTGCTGCGCCCGGCTTCTTACCATACGTGATCTAGTGAGACATTATACTGCTTTGGTTTACTTCAAATTTCAAGATCATGGTTCCTGGTTCACTTCCCGTCTATGTACCGAGACCTAGCGGCTATGGGCCATGCTGCTTCAACTGAGCTCATGCATCACGTATTGCAAAAAAGGTTCAGTGTTTAATAACTCCACCCTGGAAGTAGCACGGCGCCAACCCATCTCATCTAGTTGCCTTAGGCCTCTTAAGAAAACTTATCTCGGATAATTTTCACTTCTGATGGAGGACTGGTATTTGCCTGGATTGTTTCACTTCCAGGTACAGGTGGGAACCGCAGTCGAAGGACCAGATGAGCTGTCTTCACTCGTCTTCAAGGACGGTGACCAGATGTTAATATCGGAGTTCACAAAACTTTTGGTATCAGTCTAGAGAAGTAGATTCCTAAGGATTAATGCAAACCAGGTATTATACCGATTTACAAGAAGAGAAAGGTCCTAGTTTGAAAATCACAAAGTAGAGCTGAATTTTTTCGCTACATCCATGGGGCTCGAGTTCGGTGGAAAGGAGGAGAACCGGGAGTCGTGACGCCAGATCACGTATAATAACGAGCTCGGCAACAGCCGGTTGCCGTCTACCACCAAGTGACCGTTCGATCTGGGATTCAAACCTCTGACCTTGTTGGCGTGACAGATGTCTAGTCCACCTGGTCACTGCTGGTTAACAGATGAGGTGATTGGCACATGTTGTTTGCACGCCTTCAGAATGCCTACTTAGCTGTAGTTCTGAACTCGATACTCAGTGGGGACCGGCTAAAAATTGTTGATCGTTTCACTTACCTCGGCAACTGCCTGATGTAGGATGGCAGCAGAAGTGAGCATGCAAGCCTCGAGCATCGTACATTAGACTTGAGCACTTGCGGCGCCGACGTGATATTTCGCTGAAGGCGTGTGTTGCAGTGCGCTCATTCCTGTTGTATAATTGCTAGGCTTAGAGTTTGCATTCTGAAGGGGTTTGTCGCTTAAAGGTTTTTGATCATCGATAGGATAGAATGACTGTGTAAAGAATGCTACAGTTAGAAATCAAGTGTCAGATATCGGTCCAGGAAATATTCGATAGGAACGTATGAAGCTTAGTGGACTTCTGGACCAAACGACGTAAGGAGTGTATCGAAAAATCGATGCGCCATGTATTGGTTTTTATTGTGAATGATATAATATTAATAACACAGCGTTGTTGGTAGATGTAATGCGCCAACGTTTCGACTACCGTGGGTAGTCTTTCTCAAGGCAAGTTTTGCAATCAAATGACTGAGGGAACGTTCACATGCCAACTGATGTTTAGTTGTGTTCGTGTGTGTGTGTGCTTTGAAATGTGGGTCAGGTGAGTGATTAGTTGTCTTCCACGTCATGCGTCACCGTGGTGGTGGGGTCAACTAGCGCGGTGACCTTTTGTATGCTTGTTTCTTAATGATGTCCACTTAGTGGACTTCGTTGTTTACTTGATGTTGCGTATGGCGAGTTCGCGTCTACCGTATTGGTCTCTGTTTTGCGTTCATTCCTGGAAGGTCAGCAGATGACGTGACCACGTGTAACGAAAATATGGACAGCCAAATTGGGTAAAGTAGGTGTCTCACTTCCTCGTGGTTGGGGTCCAAATTATCCGCCAACCAGATGGCTGGAGACATTGAGGGATATGACAGCGATTCGTTAACGGTGTCGGTCATGCTGTCATTTCCTGCCGTGTCAATACATGTTCGTATAGTTAGACAGTGTATTCCATGTGTTGTTTACTATGACGTTCTTTTTCTCGCCGTTGTGGTCCCACTCCCTGTTCACTTTGTATATTTATTCAGTACAGTATGTTCTTCTGATTGGGACACACCGCCCGAAGAACGCGTGCATAGTATGAGACTACCATCTAGACCAGCAGTAGGTAGTGCCCCTTTTTCTACCTACTTCTTGCGATTCGTGCGAAATTCTGTTTCATCGGTTGTACGGGCCGTTTTCTTTTTTCAGGTTTCTGGAGGAAACGATGGCGCAGTTTGTGTCCAATCGCTCCGTCTAGCTGGACAATCCGAATTAGAAGTGCTCAACTCGCAGGACTTGCCTGATTTGACCAAATCCGAGTCACTGATACTGACAGATTCGCACACATCACGAGTAAGTCGGGCTTTTTTGCCCATCGTTGTTAATGATAATTGGGATAAAAATACGTCCGGAAAGTGGTCACGAATCTTAAGCGATAATTTTGATTGATGAGGCTGATTTGAAATATTTGTAGAAGAGAGTTCCAAAGGTACTTACCTCGGAAATGAATCATTTTATTTTGGAGCATTAGCGAACTAGTTCAACAGTCCAACTTGATGCTTTAAATGGACACATTAGAGAGGATATAAGAGTGGTTGTATGCCACTATTGAACCTTGTGGTTACAGGCCAGATGAGCTATGCCGCAGAATCTCAGTGCGTCTTTTTTATCTTTTATCTTTTACTTCCTTTATTAATGAAACCACAATGTGCATCAATTCTCAGGAAGGGGACTGCGGCCAACAGAGGTCTGTCAAGTGGGGAAGTTGGCCGACATTGGGAGGATTCGAACCCTCAACCTCCATATCCAAACGCCACGACCTTATCCGTTTGGCCACTGACGTCGAACGAGTGATCACGTAATCATAAAAAAGCATTCTGCGCAAGCGAGGACCCAAGGATTCTCCTAACTGGATAAGGTACTTCAACAATAGTAGCAACAAGCCAGAGAGACAGAATGAATCTGAGGTCAGCAGTTGGGGCTGAAATGGAAGAACGATGGGGACTTTTTAAGGGAACTCCGCCAAGGCTCCCAAAACGAGTGTACTTTGAAATGTATGAGCTGCACGGGCGAGGTATCTTTGTTAAAGCCATTAGACGACGAAATCAATGGTGGGGAGTCCGCGATAACGCCTACAATCGGCAAAATTGGATGCAGCACGTAAAGGTTAGAAATAATAAAACCAAATTTGATTCGAAATCAGAAATACTAATTTATGCTCAGCTGGCTTCATGCGCGGAATTAGAACCGAAGAATTATTGCACTTACGTGCAATTTTGAAGCTCACTGGTACTGGACCGTTGAAGATAAGAGACCAGGTTATTGCGAATGACCAGACTCATTACTTGATTAGTTTGATAGCGTCCACAGAGTTAGCGGCGGTGAACCTAGATCCCTAACGCTGAGTACCTTGTCGCAGATCATCTGAGACTTGGGCAACTGGAAGGGTTGAACAAAAGCATGCTCGCTGAGCCAGATGATATTGGTCCGGTCATAATGAGGCCACTAATGGGCATCGTCGCCGGATCGGTATGCAAATTGTTCCCGGTCACTGTGAATCAAGATGCGATACCAAGGAACTGGAGTCGTTTAGTGATAGTGTCCGTACACAAGGATGGTCACAACTTTAAAATGGAGTACTTCTGTTCGGTCAGTCTCACTAGTATTCCATGATAGATGATGGAGAGGGTAATCCGGACCAGTAGTTGTCAGCATTTTGGAGGGCAATCAATGCTTTTTCCAGCTCAGCACGATTTCATGAAGAATGGGCTATCCCTCACCAATCTCTGGAGCTTCTTGGACGAATTTATGTGCTGGTCGGATGAAGTTAAGCTGGTGTACTTGTTGCTCGGACTTCAACGAAGCATTCGACTTGATGAACCATCATATGCTTGTCATCAGGTTCGAGTCATTCGGTGTTAGCGGGTAAGTATATCAGTGGCTGAAGCTGGCCGTTTCTTGCCAGTTCGACATTTAATGTGAAAGTGAAGGACAAATGTTCGACCAATCTTAACGTCGCGAGCGAATTTCCGCGGTGATCTTTTTACCAATGATCTATCCTCGGATCTGCAGTTAACTAGCTTCTTTGCTGACGTTTTTAAGGTATTAGGGTTCACGGACAGAGAAAATCTCGGCAGGAGTATGAAGGTTGTCTTTAACCGGACTCGTGAGTGGGACTTCACCTTGAATACAGGCAAAAGCCGTCTTGTCATTTGCAGTTTTACCGCCAAAAATGTCCCCACTGTAGTATACGGTTGTCTAGTGTTGTCTGAACGCATGGTAATCCCGCAATTACTAGAATACATAATGACTCTCTGAGTATCACGTATGAAAGCGCTATCTAGAAGCGACACCCACTGTGCTGGTAATGTTGCGCACATTGAAGAATACGTAAACCGTTAGAAAAGTTACTCACTTGCTTCCAAAGTGCCTGCCAAGTTTTTGTTTAACTCGTGGCACATACCACTAGAATCAGGGTCATTGTCGACTTCGCAAGTCCAGTGAACCAACACTATTCCACTGCAGTAGTTATCACCTACTGGAAATGGTCAAAAAAATTTCCAGTAAAAATTATTGCGTGTCTTCCAACTCCTGGTGTAATCACCGCAAACTACGCATCACCAGCAGAGGTTTTTTCTGAGAGATGCATTACATGACTAGATACCATGTATTCAGCAATCCTACCAGCTTTTCAGGGGATCAAATGGCAGCGTTTTTCAACGGACATCATGATGCAGAGTCACGTGGTTCTGACAAAACTGATTAGGTTTATACCTCTGACTTTCGTCATCCTGATAAGCAATAAGTGCTTTAAGTTGACTACGGCCCCAGCCCCAAAAATGATATACACTGGTATTTCATTAATAAAGGAAATAAAAGTATAGACAAAAAGAAGATTGTTGACTGATTGATCAACGTCGTACGGAGCAACGCTGAGTTTGGGCATCCGATTGTTGGTGTGAACATTGCAAGCAAACGGCTATCGTGATCGGGGCCTGTTGCAAATGCTTACGGATGATCTCTTTCAGTGCACCCTTTTTTTGTAACCGGCTCTGGGTAGAAGTTGAGCCAGTCTGTACCACAATGCCGTTTTCATATTTCTGGTGACTCCGATTATTTTTAAAACCCAATATTCGGTGGAATCGGCAGCTCATTGACGCTTGGCTTGTTGTCACCCTCGATCCGTGTGGACCCTATTGAGTATTATAGTATTTCAAGTCTAAACGCCGATTTCCCATCTATGTAGTAGGCCTAAGTCACTATGGTACATGGTCCATCCATTGCACTAGTGCATCAAGCATTTCATGAACTATTCGAAACATGTCTGTTCAAATAGCGACATGCATTTGTCAGACTTATTGAGTTCCTAATATCCTTTTGAGAATTATTTCAGAGACCTTTTTAGTTACTTGTTTTGTGTCGCGAGACAAAAGTTTGTTGTTTTTCACTAATGTGGCTGATGTGGCTGCTGAGGCTGATGTTCTGATCGCTTGACGTCATGCTGATAAGTGTTTCAGCCACGATTGCTTGCGCAAACGGTGAGGCCAATTCCTATGATCACCTTCCTCTTGACACTTACCATTTCTAGGAAGCCTCGGCCTCCTGTGCATAGAGCAGTATTAATTCTTAGCAATCCGGAAAATAATTTAGCCGGTCCTGGTGGTATTTTAGCGCTATACGTCAGAAACAGATTTTTCGATGATGAAAATATTCCGTTTCCTGACTGGTATCATTTCATCCTTCTGTCAGCGTGCCCTTCTTCCTTCTCCGGATTCGGACGAGGATTTTCCACGTTCGATATTCTTTGGGCCTGAAGGTCGATTATTTTACTTGACCAATATGGGGTGAGTGAGCTCCCGTTTTACATACATATATATATATATGCATATATATATATATACATATATATGTACATTATTATCATTTCGGATGCTTGCAGTACGGATGTAATGAAAGAGAGATAATTAAAGATTGCTAGGGCCCACTGCACGGTGGCGGTCACCGCCAACTATGACCCTGAAACTTAGAAAGACTTCAGTGAGTCAGGCTTGTGGTAACGAGTCGGACGAATTTTAAACTACCGCCAAAGTGACCGGTGCTTCTGGGGTTTTGGTCGTCCGACCATTTTTGGGTTGCAGACTCTTGATTCACTCGAACAACGGCGATATATTTGTCACATTTCTTTCTCCCTTAATCTGATAATTCTGACACAAGATACCTTCCGGGTTCAATGCAACTATGGGCAATTTTTTCCTTTTCAGAAACAGAATTAGTGAACTTCTGTTGACTTGTCCATTCTTGTAATGCTCTTCCTGTATGTGTTCCAGTTAAAAGTTTCACCTTCCTCATTTGTGCTTATTCATGACCACTCATTCACTCACTCACATCAGATAATTTATAGGAACCGGCTAGATGATATCGTTTTCCCGTTTTGTTGCTTTCAGACGTATGTACATGGCTGCTGTCAGTGTGGACTGTTCCAAACCGACGAGCAGTCATGTGCAACCGTATTTCCGTGAGTCCATCGTCAACACAGTGCTGTACAATCGTTGCTATGATCGGTCGCTGAATCCTTTGCTTTTGACATCTGCCTCCACCCATCCAAGCCTTTCTGGATTGTTTTCCGGTTATTCGGTGTGTTCAACCAATGTAGATCACACCTTACTGGCTATTGGGGATCGAGCGGGTCGCGTGTATTTGTTTCAATTCCTGAATGGTAGGTCGAATTGGATTTTCTGCTTTGTGTTGGAGAATGTAATTATTGAACCGATAACCGAATAAGCTGTGTACTGCTCTTTAGTTATCAAAAATATCTGACTGGAATCCGTCGTGTTTGATGCGGTAGACCTTTCTGTTTGTTAAAATTCATCTTTGAATTTCCGATCGCATTTGTCGGGCTTGGTAGCCTCTTGTGAGTCGCATGAGCAGCTCCGTGACTTTTGTGCGATTGCCGTTGTCTGTGGATTCGTAAGTCGCCACTAAGCTAAGAGTAGTATCGCTCAGTACTGACTGCCTCTGAATGCGTTTAATTAGAAAATTTTCGAAAGGTGACGTCAAACCAATTCTGGTTTTGGTCGCTATCAAGTACTTTGGTTTATGTTTATCAGTTCGAGGTAGTCAGCTGATGATGGTTTTGGGGAGGACATCATATCACGAATTCCGGGAGTCAGGGTAACTTTCGTCCAATTTCAATGCCCTAGGCTTCACCATGATACCCAGACTTTCCGCAAGTAAGTGATGTATGAAGCCGCTCTTCGTATTGTTTTACCTTACCTTCTACATCTCGAGAATGTTCGGCAACTACCTCTGTTCGACCGTCGGTGTTTACGGGGCATTACTAGGATCGAGAAAGAATTTTGGCTGAGCAGTGGCGACATGCGTCATGTATTGGGTGGTGATGGTCACCCTCCTGTCGAGGCTGGCGTTGTGCGTTATATCCGGGATTTTTGCGTGTTTGCAGATTGTCCACCTTTTCGTGCTGTTTCTGCTCGTGATGGACAATGCTGTAACGAATGACGCTGTGTGTGGGGATATGAAGCAACTAGATCTACCTCACTACTTCACATCCTACTACTTGATTTATCAATTCGGAGAGTCGCGAATAGATTACTTTGTTGATTTCTGCTTCGTAACTAGTGTATCAGTTCAGCCTTAATTGCGGTGCCATTTCGGATGGCAGAGAGAAACTCAGAATTACCACAATCGGCAACAGAAAGCAGGCTAAAGGGACTTGGATGTCGGAAAATGTCTTCCACTACTTTATTGATAGACAGTTCTACGCGGTCGCCAAAAGTGCTTCAGTCCAGCGTACGTTACGTGAGCTTTGGATATCTACGTGTTCACCTCTGCTACCCTGCTACCATCTTGTATCACGCAGTTACCGACGTCAGTCAAACGGCCGGCGGTGGCCAAGCGGATAAAGCCGTGACGTTTGGACCTGAAGTTCGCGGGTCAGAATCCTCCCACCGCCGGTCAAATTCTTCATTTGGCAGCCGTCTGTTAATCCCGGCCCCTTTCCTGAAAAATGATATGCATTATCATTTTATTAATAAAGGAAGCAAAAAGATAAAAGATAAAAAAGTCGTCCATTACTTCTCGTGAATTATCAAGCTCGGAACCAGTGACGTTCAGCAAAGGCGCAAAATGCATGCCGAATGGAGCTTGCGAGTTTGTCCAGTGCTCATTGGGGTTGTTCATAATAGGGGCTGATAGCATACTTAACTCACAAGAATCCTGCGTGTTTAATGCCAATCCGTCACCCAACGCATGTGATTGCTTCATGAACACTTCTCAGAAGTTGTAATTGTTCTCATTATTTCTGCGTTTGTGTTCAGTCACAGTATTGATTATCTTACTAATCGGGTGTTCAGACGATCCCAACGGTTTGAGTCTCATACCTGGAGTTTGCTTACGCTGTTGTACTTGTCTCAGTTGACATGCAGTGGATTTTCATTGAATCAATTCCTATTCTGTGTATAGAAACCTTGTGTAGTATATTTGCTTTAACATGCCAATGTATGCAATAAGTTTAGACGATTCATTTAAATTCATTTTAGTTTTTGAAGCCTTGGACGTGTATGCTGTGGTTTTAGTTGGTGGTTCACGACGCCACCAATTTAAACCAGAAATGAAAGAGGAATAGCGAAAGATCAATTGTAAAGCAATAAGTTGAATAACATTAAGGAAGAGGGAAACGTTTCGAACCCAAAGGTCGTACCGATTGCAGTATTGAGCCATATCACCCATTATTTCCAACCAGCACATCGGATATTTTGTGAATTCGAACTCAGCTGTCTAACTGGACCTACGCGAGCCAGTCAACTTGTTAAGGTTTCATGCTTTTTACTGCGTCCAAAAGGTCTGTGAATGACGAAAGCGAGCGATGGTCTATCGCCACGTGGTGTTTGGTTTTTTTTTCACCGACTAGTCGAAAAAATGTTCTGTACTTATTCTTTACAAATCTCACAGCACCTGCTATGAGCAGCTCAGCGTGGCGAATGACGCTGCTCTTAGTCATTCTTGCCGATACCTACCTATGGGCAAACGGGAATATCAGTTTTCAGGTTTGTATATGCATATGTGTGTACGTTTGTTTGTTTGTTTGTGTGTGTGTGTGTGCACATTTGTGAAATGGGTCGCCGTGACAAACTTTCTGGTGATTTCACACACGCCGTAGAACATGAATTGGACCAGTAGTACGCGGACGAGTATATCCGGCTTCAACTATGCTCCGGGGGCATTTTAGTGTTCTTGAGAGTCTGCTTTAAACCTTGTATATAGGAGAAAACGCATTTATGGCATCCACCGGGTGATTGGATTTAAAATGCTTACAAACCCCTCTTGTAACTCTGCTATTTGTTATCTTATTCAACCATTGCACATGGTGCTCAAGAACACGATCTGATAAACACTTGATCGTTCTGCCATACTAACCGGTGAATGAATACAAACAAACTGAAGTTGTATGGTCTGAAAATTTACTATAATTCAGGTTACTGTCGTTTTTTGATGTTATTAGGATTTTCCATTGCCGTGAAGTGCAGTTTGGAACTTGGAGACCAAAAAACCGTCCAAGCACTTTTGTTACGCACTATTTTTGCATGTGGTCCTTTTTTAATACACTTGTTCATGCGTATGTATGCTCTTCCTGGCACACGTCTTCTCATCCCAGATCATCCGTACCTGGTTTGCACGGATTTCATTTGTTTGGACCAGAAGTTGATGAAGCTGATTTGGCTGGGTGCAGATCTGTTGATGGTCGCGACGCGCGGTGGATCGGCAGTGAGTTTCTTTATTTCTGTTGTCGCTACTGATGACATATTAGTAGGCGAATATGAAGGCTAGCAAAGTCAGCATGTCATTGTCTTGGTGTTCACTTAAATTTCTGAACTTGAAATGCGAATTCGTTTTTTCCTCTTCATCTGGTACTCCCAACCAGACTCTCCTTCGTGTACAACGTGATACGGTTCCCGCTCTGTTTATATCGCCGTTCGTGACGCTCACTTTACCAGTGGGTCTTGGTATGCGTTGGATTAACACTGGTTGTTTGTGCCCCGTGTCAAGCGAGAGCGAAGAATTGATGACACACCCTGTAATCCTCCTTGTCGTTGGTACTCGTGACGGTGGTCTCTACTTGTTTCGAGTATGTGACTGGAGTAAATTATATTTTATCCTGAATTAATGTTATTATTAACAACCAGGTTCTGGTTGGCTCTTGATTACAGGTTGATTAGATTCCGTCTCCGTCAACCAGTTGATAAAAATAGTGTAAACTTTGCTAGGTCCGTGCATCTTGTTTGCCCCGCTTTGTGATTATTACACTACTAATAGAAGTTGGATTGTTGAACCAAACCCATTGACACAGGATAGTTCAAGATACCCGTAACACCGAGAACATCCGCCGTCATTTAGTTTTTGTAGATCCTGCCACGCTGACTGATCTAGTTCTCAGGCTTCGCATCGTGAGATTTTGGCGATTTACTTTTGGCGTCATAAAAATGTGTTGGTCCAGCGATACCCATAAATCCTATTGTGAAGCACACATACGAAGTAAACTTCGAAATCAGAACGTTTTTCTTCATTTTGACTGTTTGTTTTTATCAACCGGAAGTTGCAGATGAATGTCAAGCTAGGATGGTGCTAGTTACTGCCTATGGTAGTCATCTTATGACTTCGAATCAAACGATTACCAGTGAGGGATATCCAAGGACTCTTGCACCGACACCTGAAAAGCTCATTACTACGAAGATCAAATCACTTATCCATCGAGTAAGAATCAGTAACGGGTTCAAGGGAGTCAGCAAAATAAGACCAATTTCACTGGAGCCTAGGTCTCGAGATTTGCGCCCTGTTAAAAGTATGTGGGCATGTTTGAAATGAAGCGTTATACCAATCAAGAAATTGTTTATTTTTTATAATTTTTGAGTGTTTCACCGCAAGATGGGATTGGGCTTTTAATGACGTTTGTCGGCAGTCAGAAAGGAATCGTGTGCAGAACAGTTGGGACTGTTGATGCTGTTAGTACCATGTGTGATTGCATGATTAAACATCAACCTTCCACAACTTTTCGTCATAATTTGTTTTGTTCAATTGTGCTGTGCTATTATGTGTACATGCGTCACGTACTGTGTTCTCTTTCTATGTGGATCATGTAACTCTCCGCTTTGATCGCCTGCGTACCTATGGAACTACAAGTATACTGATGTACAACACATGAAGCAGTTTCATCAGTTTCTGTAAGATTGTCCGTGCAATCTGAACGTCTTAATTGTGTGCAGTTTTTGGCACTCCTGTGTGCAACTTTTTATCACGTGTTGTAGCGCTTCGCGGCGGAATTCTTGATTATAAAGTGTAAAAGTAAGCTTTCGCGTAGTTGAGAGTTGTAGGGTTTTCAGTTTCGAAAAAAAATTTATATTCATGGGCAGTTTGTTTGTCAGGCAGTTCGTACACTTTTGAATTGGGATTTTCGGTTCTTCACCACTCAATTCATCTATTTTTATCCCCGTTACCTCTCACGCATCGGAAAGGCAGGAGTTTAGAATCGTGTCAATTTTTTCTCCTAATTGTAAACTAGAATAAAAACGCATGAAATACTCTTTTTTCTCCCTGTATTTTTGTTCTGTCGGAAATACTTCTCTGTTCAGAAACGCTCGATAGACTGATTCTTATTTGTCCATTCTCCTAAAGGCTTTCGCTTTCCAATATGTCTTTCACGTGTAAGGGTTTGTTGTTGGATAATTGGTTATTTTTTTTAGAATAGGAGCTGATAGTGATATTGAAGCATGTCACAGTACGAATAGCAAAATAGTCATCGTGAACCAGAATCACTGCTGTTTTTATCCGCTTCGTTTACAGATCTAGGGGTTCTAAAATATTGATGTATTAATGATATAGATCTTTATCACATGTGCTTATACTGTGACTTGTTCTTGCCCACCGGTTTGCTACATTGGAGGGTCTACTTACTTGGTTTACCTCGCCTGGTCTCTGAGCCAACAATACCTTTATGTTTCGAAAATCGCATTATCTGATGAGTCCTGGCGCATTTATGAGTGATAACTAGTCACTGATCAATAGGTCACCGAATGAGTGGTATAGGACGTGACAAAGCACCATCTACCACTTAATAACGCTGTTACTTCTCACCGAGTGTTTAGGTAAGATTCACTTGACTGATAGGTATTCGGGATAGTTGAGTTACCATCTTAAGAATGTGCAGTCCGTTTGCCTAACATATTTCCAATCGACGATGTATATTATTCGACGGGTAGCGATTGCTGCCTCAAGTGTTCAAGTATTGAACAGAAAACTTGCGCATTTTCAGTGACTGGAATGCGTTCTGTCCATCGGAATTCAAGCCAATGACCCTAACACGATTAGTTGATATTGATCATGATTATTTTAGCAATGCGATTACGACATGAACCAGTCTCAGAGTATTTCGTCATACTTTTTCCATCACTCCTATAGTTTCGCCACTAGAACGTTGATTTCTAATTGACAGAACGTGATTTCGTTTGACTGTCTGATTTTTTTTGCATCCCGTATCTTGTTCCTAGTGTCATTAGCAAGTTTCAAACAATTCTGATGTCATCATACAAATGTTATAAAGCAGCACACATAGACTACAAGCTTACGTGTGGACCTAAGTACGAAAGCACCCACGCACGCGTGTGAACCCTCTTAACAGATGTTTTTTTCTCATCTACTGGGCAAAAGTGCTACCTCATAAGGGAAAACAACATCGAATGTCTCAACAAGGGTTGGTTGGTCTGTTTTATGCAATCCCCTTTTTCACTGCTAAATTCTTTCTCTTGTTGTCTTTTTTGTCTGTTTCTGGTTGACATGTTCTTGTTTCTCTGTATGCATATGTGTGTGTGTATGTGTATTTATGTATGAATGTGTTTATGTTCGTATGTGGATATGCGCCAGTGGTGCAAACAACGGAGACCAATATCTGTTGGATGTGGTATTTGGTTCTGTGTTGTGTTCGTTTTATTTTTTATATAATTTATATCTCCATTGTAATGTCCATTGTAAAGAAAATGTTTACGGTTGAACACATTCACACATTCTTGTCGCAGAGATGGAACTCCATTATTCTGAATGCGTCCTGTAAACGTGTTCTTTTTCATTTTCGAAAGAAAATTAGCAAGAAATAGGCCATTATCCCTTGATCCGATAGAAATCTATGCTTCGTCACCAAACCGCAACAGGGATAATGTTTGACTAGGGGAATAACGTAATGTTGGAAATACTCTGTCTGATTTTCATGTTGCGGAAAGTCTGTGCTTGTCCTGTGTAATAACAGACTCATTCTACTCAAGGAAACGTGCAATCCAACGACATTTCACGCCAACCCTTACTGATGCGGAACATTCAGTGAGGCTTGTATAAACCTCTTGATCTTTTTGGTTTTCAAACTGAACTGCTTTTATAGAGGAGTATTCAATTTGTTAGTTTCAGGCTTTCCAAAGCCTGAGCATGATCGGGAGTGAGTGTTTTTGGCTCCGAGTTAGCTGTTCGCTCTGGCCGACTCTTGAAATACTCGTAAATGACCGTGCATCCCAAATAACCTCTGGTGGAAAAATCCTACGCACTGCTTTCTTCTGCCTGGTAGTCATTCTAGGGTTGATGCCTAAGTCCCGATTTAGAATCAGCCACAAATGGCGTACGAAATAAGCGGCACTGTGCTCATCGGCATCTATGACAGAGGGTTATACTGGACACTCAGGATGTTCAACGCCATCCAAGGATCATATGAACTGAGCCATTGGTCACTGGTTTTGAGTGGGCTGTGACATCCTCAAATTGTCTTAGTACTTTGCAGCTTAGACCATTTGGTCAGTGACTCGGGGTGGGATCCTTTAATCCAACCCTCTACTTCTGTTTGGGCGACCTGATGATATCCATCCCACAAGAGAATCATGTATTTCGACGGACAACCAGTAATGTGGAAGTGGGGAATGGGAAACTTATCATACACTTGGAACACTCTACACAATGTTCCTTTTTATTTTCCTCTTTTTCATTTGTAGTTTTCGTGTTTCCTCCACTGCGTCGGTAGCACGTGATTCGTACATATATATATATATATATATATATATATATATATATATATATATAATATCCTGTGTTTCAGGTGAGGAATTCGCCGTTATGTTCTCACCTTTTCTGGACATCCTGTTGTGGATCGTTTGGGTCGGGAGACATGTTCATTTCATCTTTGAATCGTTTCACTGTTAACGAAATATTTTGTGATTCTCCAGTAGGACTTTAAGTGTCTTCACCAGTTATCATCTCGAGTTGGAAGAAACTCTCCTAATTTATTCTGAATTCTAGACCTTTCCTTCTTGCATCTCCTCTTCAGGTGAATTGGTCCGAGACGTCCGACTCATCTGTGAGCCCGGTTTGGAGTTTGGAGGCGTGTCATGGTCGCGGGGGTTGTACAGCTGTTTTGTGCTTTCCACTTGATTCTTCAAGTAATACGTCACTTGTTATCTCCTGTGGCCGGACACACGGGGAATTACGATGTTGGACGGCAAATTCAATCCAAGGAACTTTGCTGCTTCGTTCATTGATACCTAACTCAGCACATTTGACGTGGGTGGAGCGCTTTCATGCAATCGGGGACGGTCGGTTATTTGCCTTGGGGTTTCAGTCGGTAAGTGGTTTTAATGTTCAGCTTATATTTGCAGTACGTTTCATTCGAATATTTGCTTCTCATGCTATATGTTTAAGGTCTGTGTCAGTCCGTTTTATATCAGATAACTGAGTTCATCCAGTCAAAAAACCAGACGTTTCTCGTAATGTTTACTCCATGTTTGTGACATGCGACATGGTAGACTTCCGTTGGTTCCTACTTTTTGAGCATTTCATTAGTTTCTCCTCGTCTCACTACACCGATGTACAAGCATGTTGTATTGTGATTTTGCACCTATCTAGATTTATTTCAAAGCCTATCAAATCAGTTCCGAGGGAACTTCATTGAATACCAATTGCTTGTATCAACCACGATGTTGGTTCCGTGCCATATGTAGTGGTGGTAATCGGGCTTGGGATTGGTGGACTTCTTCGCGACATAATTCTGTCACTGAAGTTCAAAAATTTGTTGCGCTTGCTAAGACAAATCAACTTGCTGATAACTACGATCTGTGCCCTCCAAATTCGTCGTCGAATTCGGTGTCCATGGCCGTGTTAGCCTCTATCAATAAAGGCGGTGTATTGGTCCAATGGGCTTGGCATCCTATCCAAGTCGAGTGTGCACCCAGGTATATTCGAGTAAGTTATCATTATTATTATTATCATTATTATTACAACCATTATTATTGTTGTTTTTATTATTATTACTGCCGTTGTTATTGACAGGTTGTTTTCACAACGATGGAAGTTGTTCTTTTTTACCGCCAAGTGCGACACCGAAATGCTTACGACGAGATCAAAGACCACATTGTAACTATGCACAACAGTTGCTTGGAGATAGGTGTGTTGTCAACCTAACCACACTGGAAAACTTTACAGATATAAGGACAAGGTCATTAAACAATTTGAGGATGAGATCAAATGCCACAATTGCTCATGCGAATTAACCTCGGCAATTTCATGGTCACATTCCGGACGTTCAGGCCAGAACAACATGCTGCTGGACACGTCCCTGGGTTGCGGCTAGGTTAATGGCCACCATCCAGATGGTTAGCCGTGAATACGGTGGATTCAAGCCCACCGAATAAGCAGCGACAAACAAACAGCGACAGTGTCGAGGACGTGGTGGATTTCGCCTAGCAAGCGATCCCCCTAAAAAAACGCCACAAGAGTTCACTCGTGGCACTGGGATATGGCAAGTGTGGTCCGCCAACCAAACAAAACCATTGCCGCTTGTCGTGTTCCACTGACCCGGCAAGGTTTTCAAAAAGAAGCGTATAAACCGATCATCTGGTCGCCAGCTCGTCTGGAATAATTCTGCTGCCTTGCAGAAAGCGCTTGGGTGTGCAAAGGCTAGAAGTGCATCCTGGAATAAAAGGCCTATTCTGGACTAGGCGACCGAGTAGTACAATAGCCCACAACGCTTTCAACCATTAGTATGACTTACCTTCGCTCAAATGTTTCTGGCTCTTCTTTCAATTACAAAAGCGACTTTTGACGGTACGCAACCGTTTGTTCCTCTACTAATTCGTGTTATTCTTCCTCTTCCCACCCTACTTCCTTACATTCTTCGAGAACTGAAGTCATTCATGCTAGTAATAGTGTCATTGGAATAAGTCCTGTTCATGTTCTCTCGCCTTCTCCCCCAGAAAGCATTCAAATCCTACCGAACTCGCTTCCGCTGGCTGATGCACTTCTTCGTTCTCGCCGTCCCTTCGAACTAGCCACATTCAATGTGCAAACACTGATGCCTATAGGTCAGCATAGGTGTTTAGCCCATAGACTGGAGACCCTAGCTATGGATGTGTGTTGTATCCAGGAAACTCGCATTCAAGACTGCAACTCTTATTCGACTGACATCTCCATCTAGTTCTTCCATGATGTTTCATCTGCGGCTTTTGGTGTTGCTGGCGTTGGTGTGGCTGTTAGTGAGTGGTCTGAAGCTGTACTGCTTGACTGTATCCCAATAGACAGTTGGCTGTGCGCAGTGAGATTTGGAGATTCATGCAGAGTGAATAATCGTCGCTCTGATAGGCGTAACTTCTTTGCTATTTCAGCGTGCGCACCAACAGATTGGAGCGCAGATGCAGCCAAGGACACTTTCTGTCAAAAGCTGCATGACCTCTTAAGTACAGGAAGGGGAGAAGTAACATGGTGATTTTGACAAGAGGCGTGTATGCTCGAGTAGACCAGCTGTCGTCGAATGAGGCGCATCTAGGACGCTCCTTTGGTCCCGGTTCTTATGGTTCTGAAAACGGGGAACAATTGTTGGCCTAGTGCCAAGACCATCAATTGTTTCTCGATAGTCTAAGTTTCAAACTTTCCAGTCGCCGGAAGGCGACCTGGCGTTGATCATCTTTGGGTTAGCGGTAGACTCAAAATGACTACATCGCTGTTAGTCACAAATGGTGGGGCTGTCTACAAGATTGTCGGTCGTACTGGAGCGCTCCCCTCGACTCCGACCACACGTTAGTATGCACTAAGCTGTCCATGTGCTTTGGTAATTGCACAAAACGCATGATGCAGCGTCGGTTAGATTTCGACGGTCTGTCCGATGCTACTCGCCTATCAATCTTTCGAAGCACAATGGCTGGAGAGCCGGGACTGCTCCCAGCCCTAAACATTAATGAGCACTGGTCGCTTATCGAGAATGCCTTGTATTCTGCTGGCTTGGTGACTTGTGGTCTGATCTGTCGTGTTGTGACACCCTGCATTTCTGCTGAGTCTCTGCGCCTTCTATCCCGGCTGTTAACAAGACCTGAACTCAATGCAAGCTTGCGTAGGAATCGCGAAATCTGGTGATCTCGGCGTGTTTCGGAGATAGAGATTGTTGCCGTTACAGCAAGCTGTTTCACCTGTTCCGAGGTATCGATACGAAGGCACTGGGTGAGCGAAACGGTCTGTGAAGTGACGGCTCGCCTATTCACAACTTGCATCGACATCTTGTACGCTGGGCGGAGCATTTCTAGGTACAATTAACCTGGCCCTCAGCGTCAGTGCCTCCCGCAGCTATACCGGCAAGCGTTCAGTGGCCTGTTGATACAGATCCACCTACTGAGGCGGAATTCCTCAGGGAAATTCTCACCTTAGAACGTCATAAACTACCGGGCTCCGATGGGCTTTCCACAACTCTAAAGATGGAGGAATGCAATTGGTTAGAGAACTTCGTGTTTTGTTCTCGAAGGTCTGGTACTACGTGAGAATCTCGCAGAAGACGTGGATCGTTCTCCCCATTTTTGAGAAAGGGCTTGCGCAGTGCCTGGGCCAAATATAGCAGTATTTACCTAATCCCGATAGCGTCACAGCTGCTCGCGTTCGTCATTTTTCTCAGTTTATACAACGTGCGTAAAGAGCAAACTCGTGAGGAACAGGAAGGGTTTCGCGCACATCGTAGATGCGTCGATCGAATTTTCAGCCTGCGATGGGAGTTAGAGTACCGTTTCACTTTTCAAACGCCAACGACTATCGTGTTCTTAGACATTCGCACAGCCTTCCACTCTCTTGACAGGCCTGCATTATGACACTATATGTTGAGAAATCCAGAACCTAAGTGCGTGTCGGTCTCCAAGGCGTTCTGCGGTCATACGTCAAATCGGGTCAGTGCCTATGCCCAGCTTTCGCCACCTTTCGTCGTCCTCAGCTTAGTATGGCAGGGTGCCCTACACCCCCATATCTTTTCGACTCTCTCATGAAGGATGTTCTACAGAACGCTTTATCTAGTCTTTCAGAGGGTGGCTTTGAACTCCCCCCTGGGAACAGAATTCGTGACTCAGAGTATGCCGACCATATCGTCTTGCTGTGTGACGATACATGGACAATTCAAAATGCGCTAGACCAATTAGGACATTCAGGTACCAAATACGGCATGTGCGTTGCATCTTCAAAGTTCAAGGTATCTTTTCAAGACTGCCAGGAGGCTATGCCTGCACCCAGCCTTTGTTGTGATCGGCCAGAAGTAGTCAATAACTTCAAGTACCTCAAGAGCCCGATCACACCGAACGGAAGATTATGGAAGAAGACCCCACATCACAAACTTCGAAAACCAAAAGTAGGTTTCGTGGACCTGTGACACTTGTAGCACCGCTATGACATCCGAGATTCCCTCAAGTGAAGAGTGTGCAATGCCACAGTTCGTAGTGTCCTTATTTAAGTTTGCCAGACAGGGCCTATCCGCATTGAGGATGGCCGGCGAAAATTTTCGTATTTGACTACCGTAGCGATATCTACGAAACGTTGTTTAAGTCCGGTGCGAACATCGGAAGAACAATGCCGATGTGCGTTCTCGTTTGTTGGGAGCGAACAATCGACTCATGACTGACCTAATCGTTCTGTATCGTTTTTGGTGGGTTGAACACACTGCGTATGACTGCCCATCGTCAACTTTGTTGTGCTGTTTGTGCACGTGCTAAGCACGACTAAAACAAGCGAAGTGATGGTCACGTGATGACTTGACGTGCAGGTACGAAGAAATTAGCTTCATCTTTACCCTCGCTTGATATTTCTCGCCTATCTATTTGAGGCCCGAGAGATGAGGACTGTTGTTGGTCGGGGGTACTGGGAGATATGGCTCGCAACTGAAGACAGTGAAGTGAATGTTGTATGAGCCGCCTGTAGAACTCTTCCCCTTCAAAAATACCGAAAGAATACAAGAAAGCAAAGTGAGTACGGTGAAAGTACCAAAAAAAACAATTGTATTCTAGCTGCTTATTATTCATCTCTCTTTTGTCCGTTTTCCGTTCTATCTATATGTTGTTGCTTGGTACCATGTTTGTTTCCAAATCGACGTAAATGCATATTTATATCATCCTACACAGACACTAACATCGACTGTAACCCATGTACTGCCGATTTATCTCTACATTCACATACTAAACACATCTGCGAATCCAGCAATCAGGCTACACTCACTATTTCCAAAACCCATAATCATACAACCTCCTTCAAACATTATTCGTTATCACCACTCCCTTCTTCTGACAAGACTCCTTCGCATTCCACAGACTCTGTTTTCATTCTCAATTTGCCTACTAGTTCTTCATTCTACTCGGCTTTCTTTCATATCCCATTGTGCTTCTTGCTGCCCCTCTGTTTCGCGCCAAACGTCTCAGCGCTCAAGCTCATCTGCTGACCACAAGTCAAATCCACTCAACACTTCAATATCACAATCAAGTATCAAGTGAGAATTAATCTTATTCCATTCTTCTTCCTGTACGCTGACTCCAAGTCACGTTAAGTATGTAGGTGTCGAAATTCTGTTTTTCAATCTTTTTTAGTGGACCATGAAATCGTGGTCTTCCCAAACGTAACAAGCCTTTTCTCTCTAAAACCAAGAACAATAAGATGCCTCTTGTGTGGATTTTGTCCCCTATTTTTATAAGTGTCATCAGACCATGGGATTCAGCCTTCATAGTGCGTTCTACTATACGTGCAATAAAAGAAGTCGACGATGTAGGGGATTTTGGCCTGGTAACTATACTTCCAAAAAGCACCACCATTGGTAAAACTATATATATGTATATATATTATATAATTATGTATATGCCGATCGTCTCATTCAATTTTCTTTCGACCATGGACTGTTTCTGGGAAACAGAAACACTTATTGTAAAAATGAGAGCAGGTCGCTTAGTATCCTTCGCATTTAGAGTATCGTCCTCCTGGTTCACGCATGTGGATTCACATGACGGATTGATTTGCTAGCGTTTTTGTTTGCGTCTAATCTGTGATCACATCAGCAGGAAAATCACATGTCTTGCACAGTTCCTTGCAGACGGTAATGGATACCTAGCTTCATTTGAGCCTCTCTTTCCAATGGTCGATGAAACCGAACGGCAAGGATGTGAGATAACATTGGGGCGAGATCAGAGGAGTTCTGCACAACGCGTTGGGGGTGCAGCAGGGTTGTAATTCATGTTGGTTTCAGTTACGGAAATGTAAGGAAATGGACTCATCTTTTTCACGATTAACCACCGAAATAATAATTTTTTTCTTAATCGCAGCTCAGGGACGTGTCAGGGGTCACCTGATCTGTCCTGAATGAATACCAGCTGAGACTCAGCTCGATGTCTAACATGATATCCGTCGGTGATTTAATACTAGCAGGTGAGAGTGCAATTTTAAGACACTGCACTCCCTTAATTTTGTCGTTGTTGTCTGAAAGGCCGGCTAGGCAAAAACTTCTGCGACGCATGCAACCAATTTGGCGGTTGTGCTAAGTGGTCATTTGTACCTTTTCGAGTCTACGGACCATGCACAATGGGCACTAGATAGACTCTCGAGATCAATCGCTCGGTTTGGCATGTGCTTTGCACCTTCAAAGTGCAAAGTGCTGCTACAGGACTGGACGACAGCAGCGCCGAACTTGGTTTTGAGCAAAGGGGAACTAATTATTGTAGACCGTTTGACCTACCTTAGTAGCTGTTTCAAACGATGGTAGCTCGGGAGTAGAGGTAAACACGCTTATATCCAAGGCTCGGGCAGCTTACGCTGGACTGAAGCACTTTTGGCGCCGGCCTGATATTTCACTGAAGTTGAAAAGTCGTGTGTAATGTGCTGCAGTGCGCACAGTTCAGTTTTGTTGTACGGTTGCGAGACATGGAGTATGTGCGTAGGAGATGTCCGTCCGTTAGTTATTCGACCACCGATGTGTGCGTAGTATGGCTAGGATTAGGTGGAGTGATCGGGTGAGTAATGTGGCGAGGTATTTGATGCTACGTGCCGGCTCTTGGAACACTTTGTTTCAGCGTACGAAACTTGGTAGACTACGCTGGTTGCATAAGGCGAACGCTCGTCTACCATATCATGTACTATTTTGTTTTCCTCCCACGGATTGAAAGAAGCCATGTTTGTGGTCAACAGATGACGTGGCAACGTGGCATGAGAAACTGTACAGCGAACGTTGGTGAAGTAGGTGTCTCACGCCTTCGTGGTTGGGGCCCGAAAGACTCGTGAGCTAGTTGGCTGTGGACACTGAAGAATATGGTATTAAATCGCCAACAGTGGCGGTCGTGTTGTTTTTCTATCGAATCAGAATGAATGAAACAGTGCGTTTTTACAGTTAGACTGTGTTCCGTGTGTTGGCTGCAGCAGTATCTTATCTTTTCCCATCTGTGTAGGTCTATTCTCTGTTTCACTGGATGTTTACTATGTTTATAGAAAAATGTAACTCTTGGGTAAAAGCAGCGGTCAGTGAGACTTGCCTTGTTATTTAACGCAGAACGATGATATCGGTAGCTTGCATTAAATTTCGCACACTAATGAAACCGAGATTCAGAGGTTGAGGAAATTTGAGATGATGTGAGCTAGCAGACTGAAAACCACTTACTACACTATGTGACAATAGATCATTGTGAGTATCAGATGTTATCGGTGATTACACTGTATGTAGGCAGGTGGGGTAAAGAGATTTGGTTAGAGACATAAGAGACAGGTTGATTAAGAGAAAGGGAACTCTGAGCAATAGCATACTTGTCATTAACCACCCCGCTTGATGCAATGAGCAACGCAGTCCTGATTATCCTGCGCCGCGAGCGATGCAGTTTGGACTTATCTGTAGACGTGTAATTCACGGGGATTGATGGACGAGTGAGAAATTTTAAAGCAGTTTGTCTGGGACTGCCTCAGATGTGCAGGTGTAACGTGGAAAAGGAGATTTATTCAGGGTTAGTCACATTTGAATGATCCGGAACATGCGCGATACTATATAAATCCCGATTACAATGAACAGATACTAACTGGAATGAGCAACAGGACCAAGGAGCCGAGGCGAACCGTTCGGAACACCGACTGGATGGGAAAAAGGTGTATTTAGTTCAACTTTATACGACTAGCTTCTGCGAGAGGATAAGTCGGATTCTCGGATGTTTCTGATTGCAGCGTTTCATGCGTTGCGCTGTACAGTGAGTTGTGCACACCACAAAATGCAGTTGTTTCGCTGATTGCATACTTCACAAACCGACTGGAAACCTAAACGATCCTCGTCCGCCTTAATACTGCTGACCCACTTCTTCAGTTGTCCACGAAAGCAACATTTCTATTTGTAATAGGGTGACGATGATGGGCCTGTTTTGACTAATTCCGTTTCCTGTCGATGGAAAACGTGACCGAACGACTGAAGGTGATAGGTTTGGAGAAGCGATAGAAACCGTTCGACGTTCATACAATGGTGGCTCACAGCGGCGTTTGGGACGCAGACATACCACTTGAGTTTTGCGGATGCACCGATAGTGGAAACGGTGTAAGCGGTTTGCGTGGTCTATCCTTAGTGGACAAGTTTCGCATGCATTTGTAAGGACTGCTTGGACGGCGGGACGGTAAATGCGCAGCTTCGTACAAAGGCTGATTTCATTGCGAGTGCATAGCGGTTAGTGAAGTGATAGGAAAGCTGTTCTTGTGCAGTGTACGCGGATCTTAACCTCGCCTCTGATTTGGGTGTTCGGTTTGTTGATTGATAGAGCCTGGGTGCTTGGAATAAAGCAGCTGTTCGAAAGTGTCGCGATTGATGTGGATGGAGGGTGCTGGATTTTGTGAAATTGTGAAAACTTTCGTTTTTGATGTGTTTAGCTCCAAACCAACAGTCGTTGTTTCACATAGAATGCGGCCCATGACCGGCTGCGCAGTTGTTGGCTCCTTTCCCAGAAGAACGTTGTGGTTGGTGAACTCGCCAGGTGACTCGCCAGGTGTTGCCAAGTTGTATTCTACGAAAATTATTGAAAGCACGCAGCATTATCTAATCTGTGGCATTGGTAAATAAAATTGTTGACAGGGAGCAACCCTTACGAACACCTGAGTCAAGGAGGAACTGTTGAGATCTTTCGCCGTAGGCGCGGATTCGTTACTGTGTTGACGAGTAGTATGCCTCTGATAGCATAGCTTATTTTTCTGGCATTTCATCGCTTCAAAATATGTTCGAGAGTGCGTGTCGGTCCACGCATTCGAATGTTGCACGGAAGACGACGAAACGCGTTGTGATGGGTTGATGGAACTTATGCCGTTATTCTAGAATTCGAATTAGTGTGAAGATCTGGTCAATGCGACCTCTTCGTCGACAAAAGTTACACTGTGTAGAGAGTGTTTGTGTATCCGAAACAACAACAAATTGGTTTAGCAGAACAATTGCAAAGAACTTGGCTGTTATATTGACGAGGCCGGTAACTCTGTAATCTGCACAGTTAGTCTTGTCGCTGTTCTTTTTTACAGGGGGTGGAATAAAGGTTGTCCAGCGCTTGGAAACCGTTTTGGAGTCCCAGATACGACGAGAGAGCTTGGTTAATGGATTCGACAGAACTGGTAAACGAGATTTGAAGATTTTGGATGGAATGTCGCTGGGTGACTTCTTGCTTTTCATTATTTGAACGGTTTAGGTTGTTTCCATTTGGTGGGGAGGTTGAAAATGAATTTCATATTGCTTCACGTCGTCTGGTGCTCTTATACAGATTTTACACATATATATTCAATGGGAAGGCTATCGAGCATCTTGTTGAAATGTTCGAGCCATCGTTGAAGCTTTTGTTCGCATCTTGGCACCAGGCGGCCACTGTCATCACGAAGCGTGTAGTACGGTGTCCGCGTTCATGAGTCTGAAAAGCTTCCCAAAATTGCCAATGGCACTTGCGGTTTTCATGAGTTCTGCAATTTCATGCCAATATCGCCTTCGGTGGCCCTTCGCTGAGCGTGTCTGCCCCTCATCCGAAGGACGTATGAACTGAGAAATCAGTTAACGGCCCTCAGTTGGTTACGTGGCTCTCAGAATGTCTTTCTGCCTTGTAAGTTACACTGTTTGGTCAAAAGCTTTGGATAGAGTCCACTAAGTCAATCCTCTATTTACATTTGGACAACCTGGTAGTAGTCGGACTATAGAGGAATCATGGATCCCGATTTTTAGCAGATAAAGTGGACGTAAAGCATGCAGAAGCTATCAAATGTGGTGAACCGTTTCCTTTTTTCCTCCCGACTTTCTCGCTCTTCGTTTTCGTCTTTCGCCACGTTCCCAATGGTTCTTAATTTGCAATCAGATTTGTGAGTTATACACCTATCTTCTAACGGGGTTGCTTACGGTAGAAAGTGAAATTGACAAAGTTGTTACCCACGAAAACATACTAGAGATCACCTTCGAATACACAGACACCATTACGATCTGCGTCTATACATTGTTGCAAAATATGGCTACACATTCGACCATAACAAAAACAGTGACCGTCACTAAAAGGAAATTATTACCGTACGAAGGCACAAATCACCAGGTGAAGCCCTATACCAAAAGCCCTCTGTGAGTTCCCGACTCCATATGATGTTGAGAAATGCATCAGCGGCCGCATACCAGCAAACTCCTCGATAGGTTGAGGTTTATCAAGACTAAAATACCCTAGTGAGACGGCGTCCAGCATGCGAAGGCGAATGTTTCCGAATAGAGATCTAGTGGATCCAACGGCTACCAAGGTAATTTGTCCAACCAACAGCGTTACAGTCAGTACTTCCGAATGGCGAAAGAGCTCCTAGTGAGCTATCGGTAGTCATGCACCATGGTCACCTGGGACACGTTGGTCGTCCCGGATTGGTAGACTACTACCAAAGGTGTATGAAACACTTGGTTCTCCACCGGCTCCCAACATTTGAACGTTCTGTTGCCCAGCAAGTGACACTTGGTTGTGCACTGGCTACAGGCTCCACCTCAAACAAAAGCCAGGTGACGCTGGGAGCGTCGCCTTGTACACTATTCCCAACTATCTTCATGCATCTTATCTCTACAGTTTGCTTACTTTATCACTCTCAGGAGTGCCGTCTAGAGCGTTTGAAGGGACACTTCAAGAGGCATTTACTTTGTTCCAAACAAAGTGATTCAGGCAGATGCCAATCCGCCATCAGGAATGGAGATCATCAGGTCGATAGGCTATTTGAAATGGATTGAAGTTGATGAATCGGATGGCCCGTCCCCGTTCTTTCTTAGTGTCGAATGCATCGAGATCGTTCTGGGATAAGATGGAAAATCCAAAGAATTGGTGTGAATTGGCAATTGCACCGATGTACAAGAAAGATAGTTACCCTTACTGTGAGTCTCACTAAGGTTTCGGTAACCACTGCATCAAGATTGCTCGCGTGCATTATTTTGAGTCAATTGTCCAGTGTTAAGTAGTCAAACGCTTCTCCAATCAAGTCGAGATTTCATCAATCACATCTCCAAGCGGCGGGAACCGATACATAGACACAAATGTGATCTGGAAGCGGCATTCGAGTCAGTCGGTTGTGGAGCTGCTTTGCACTCCAGTTGTTTGGAAACGACCGAACCACGGCCTGTGCCTTCGACGATTTTTCATCCGAGTTCACCACGAAAACTGGTGTTCGTCAGATTTGTCCAAGTAGTCTCACAAAACAGTGAAATTTGAAATTTACACCAAGTAGCAAACAAGCTCCTATTCAGAGGTTTTTAATCATGGCACTACTTCATACTGAATATGACTAATATCATCTGGGATGAAGGAACAAAGTGATTGAATGAACAGAATGAGTCAAAAGTGGGGGAAGAGAAAAGGTGCATACTTGTGATCCAGATCTAACTCTTAACCGGAGTGATTGGTGCTATCAGCGTAATTGTTTTTCTTAAGTAAGCTGAATAGTTGACCGAGGTAACTTTGGCGCTTGAGGGAACCGTTTGTATTCGTATAACGGAAGATCGTATTATCTAACGTTCACAGCTTCCGCAGTGGAGAAGACTTGACACCTAAGCAACCTTGAGTGCTTACTTGAAACTTTGTTGGTCCGGCGGGACGCTTCGGTCACACTCATCTAGTGGTTTGATTCAACAGGGTGTGCACAGACAGCCTCCCGTAATTGTTTTTATTGCTCTGGTGTTCATTCAAGCTGGATGGTATTCACGGTCCCGTTCGGACGAGCACCTAGTTGTGCGGCCCACACACACGCAGTTCCACAGGAGTAGGTGGAGAAAGAAGCTGGATAGATTGGTACTTTATTCTTTAATTGTAAACACAGGACCGGTTTGGACGCAAAACGAACTTATAGGTTCGCAGCATGGGTCTTCTCAGTTGCACCTAATAAACAACGGTGTGTAGCGTGTGCCACGATATCTCCTTTAACTGGTGGATTGATATGTGTAGATTTTTGTGGATGTCTGTTTTCTGAGTTCTTTACTCGTCGGGTATCAGTGTTTTATCGATAGATCGTCGAGGGTAACAATTTGTGACGGTTACGTTTCACAAAAATTCTAATTGTTCAATAGTATAATCTGTAAAAGTTCTTCGGGATTCTTTAACCAAAGAACGAATTAGATTTTATTTCATTCTAATTGGAACCAAATTGTGGAAATACATGTATTGACCATTCCACATGGTCTTCCTGTTCATTGATGATTGAACGGAGTGATTAATCCGGTGATATTGAAGTATATCCTTTTTCCAATGTGAACCGAACGCTTCGATGGTCAGCATTAAACGTCAAGTTTTCCCGCTTTCACTCGTTATTTTTTCCACTTTCTAATTGAGGTGATTATCCCAGTTGCCGTATCCTCCTATGAAGTTGCAGGTAATGATATTTGTTCAGGCAGTAAGTTGCCTGATATAGAACATTTGGATGATTCTATCGTCCTGGGTGTAGACTCAGATAATTTCCAGGCATCTGTCGACTACGTGAGCCAATGTAGTTACGTTTGGATTAGGTTTTGCACGTTCAACATCCAAGATTTTGGAAGACCTGATTGATTCGAAATCGAGCCCTATTTTAAGGGAGGAGCTAGGTGAGGTCAGAAATTTTTGTTATTTCGGTAGTCACATCTCACTGCGATGCTCTGTTTCTCTTTGCGCAGTCGTGTTCCTCAAGCCCGGGTGGCTAAGCACATATCCCGACGACTGTCTGATGACGCAGACATAGACAATGGGAGACCTAGCATACGTGTAGTGAATTCTGCATAACATTTCTTTCCCTCTGTCCTTTATTCGTCATTGGTCCCCTTTCTAAACATGACTCCGGTGGCACACATTCTTTACATGGACTTAAGGTAAGTAAATGGTACTATAGGGTGAAGTATCTTCGTGGTACTAGATAGCGCGGTTAGCGGCGCAAGGAAAACCGAACCCCACCTTTGTTATGTACCTCTGATCCGTCAACGTTTCTTTCCAGAAGAGGCGCATGAACCGCCCACCAGCCACCTTCTGGACCATAACAACACTGCTGCCTTTCAGGTCGCGCCTGTTTGCAAAAAGACCAGACTGTACATTATGGAATAAATAGGCTTACTTTGGACCGGGCAACCGATTAATATAACGGTCCACAGAGGTACCATGGACAGCGACGATCAGCGGTTAATGTAAGAGAGGAGTCTGAAGAAGCTGACACGTGGTAAATTCTACACAGGTGTATTGTATTGTGTAGACTTTTGCGTACAAAAATAATGTCGCATTTCAGTCTATTTTTCTTTTTCTTTCCCTCTTATTGTTTTCGTTACTCGTCATGGCTCTGGTGCTACTAAATCCGTGTTCAGATTTAAGCTCGTTCAATAGAGCGAATGTGTGACCTGAGTAGGTTAATACGGTTGGTGCATGTATTCTGCTTCTCACAGATCGACTCTCTCGGTATGCGCTGTTCTGGGGGCGCAGACAACAGTCGGATGAGTCGAAGTGATCGTTCCATAATTTGGCGTAAGGATATGCAAGCCCTATCCAATAGACACTTTTCCGCGTAGATCCATGCAGATTGCAATTTCGAAGTCCATGGCATTGTTGGAGATCTTGGACGAATTGTCTAAATATCGCTATGATTGACGTTCACACATTCCAGGTGTTTCTGATTCTCTATGGCTCTGATTTGATGGTCTTATAATTTTCTTTTCACCCTCCTTCGGTGCTATGAGATGGCGACCGAGATCCGAACACGCTTTTCATAAAACAAACCGAAACGAAAACTCGTGTACCATGTTCTCCTAAGGAGTGTTTTGTTTTGCTACACCAAACCGGGAAGCGGTGCAAAACAAATGTTTTTGTGGTATACAACTCTTTGTTCATTTTCTTTAGCTTTGTTTGTCGAATTGAAATCCTCATGATGCACTAGTTCAAAGGAAAGCAATTAACAGAACTAAGTTCTCCCCGATTGGGAAGTGAAACTTGGGAACCGTGTGATACATTTCGGTAATTTTGTTCGTTTATTGTTTTTTTTCGCACTGGCTCGCTCGTTCGTTCGCCATAGAATTTATTTTCCGTCTCTATTCTCTCCCTCCCTCTCTCTCCATCTATCTATCTACGTATTTGTCTGTCTCACTGTTCTTCGCCTACATGCAGCCAAATCTTCACGGTCGAGATGTGAATTGTTGCATCTTGATCGCACGCCCTGCGACATCCTCAAAAAACGCGAGTGAGTTACTTTGCTATAAACATCCAGGAGTGATAAATTGTTTTTTTTTGTTTTCAATCAGCCACTCCTTTTACCCCTCATTTTTTTGTCAACCAAAAAGTAATTTTCGCGGCCTCTTTGATGTCTCCCTTTTGTTTGTACATTACACTTTTTAACCTACACGTTCTTCAATTCGGACTGAAATGTGTGAGGCCGCGGTGTACCGCAGTGTCAATTTGTATTATCTTATCACGCTTGCTTTTTTTCCCGTCACGTGGGAAGCAGTTGGTGTGCGTCTTTTGCATTGTATGCAAAAGAGAGGATTAGGCTAATAGTTGTTCTAAGTGTTCTTTCCTTTCATCTCGGATTTCTTGTGGGCCGAAATGCTAATTATCGGTTCGTCTGCCTAGTGCTCTATGGATTTATGAATGTGTGTCCGTATGCATATATATATATATATATATGTATGTATATGTATATATAATACACTGGCTTGAAGATCAGCATGGTGTCAATGCAGAAGGTGAAAAATAGTAGGGCAAAAAATTAGTAACGATAAACCCCGGAAAAAAAACCCAACTGTATTTGCATTTTCACCGTACACAGTTAGTGATTTTGTGGTTGTCTCCGGACGAGTTCCTCAAAAAAGCTACACAGCATTTGCGCCACTGTCTTCTGTTCTGAGCCATATCGCCCAGTACCCCCGACCAACAACAGTCCTCATCTCTCGGGCCTCACTAGAAAAGCGGGAAATATCAAGCGAGGGCAAAGACGAAGCTAATTTCTTCATACCTGCACGTCAAGTTATCGCGTGACCATCACTTCGCTTGTTTCAGTCGTGCCTAGCACGTGCACAAACAGCACAACAAAGTTGACGATGGGCAGCCATACGCAGTGTGTTCAACCCACCAAAAACGATACAGAACGATTAGGTCAGTCATGAGTCGATTGTTCGCTCCCAACAAACGAGAACGCACATCGGCATTGTTCTTCCGATGTTCGCACCGGACTTAAACAACGTTTCGTAGATATCGCTACGGTAGTCAAATACGAAAAAATTTCGCCGGCCATCCTCAATGCGGATAGGCCCTGTCTGGCAAACTTAAATAAGGACACTACGAACTGTGGCATTGCACACTCTTCACTTGAGGGAATCTCGGATGTTCTTGGCTCTGACAGTGGACTCACTTTCGATTGATGTCTGCTGCGTGAGTGAAACACGAATTCAGGATTCGAGTAGGGTAGAGTAATTCAACTGATTGTACCTAACGTCTTCTCAAGATATTCCCTTCACACTTCAGGAGACGAAGCAGCTCAAGCTGTGGGTCCACGTAGTGTAGGAATAGTCTTGAGTAAGGAGGCCGAAGCAGTCCTAGACTGGCTCGCACTCAACAGTCACTTGTGCGTCGTGAGACTGCAGAGATCAGTCGGCGTCCGAAAGGATAGTAGTGTTGAGCGCAGTTGATTTGTTATCTCGGCATACGCTCCAACAGACTGCAGCACTGACATAGAGGAAGACGAGTTTTACGATGGCCTCGTCACCGTTTTTCGAAAGAGCAAAGGCTCTGACATTGTAGTGGGGGCAAGTGTTTTTAATGCAGAAGTTGGAAAACTTAGTGCATCGGATTCCTGTTTACGTGGGTGATGCACCTTTTCTGCTCAGCGAACAGACAACGGGAAAAGACCTCCAATTCTGTGCAGACAATCGCTTATTCCTATCTAGTACGAATTTCCGACACAGTTTGCGTCGCACAGCGACGTGGCGTTCTCACTCGACAGGTACGCTGAGTCAGATTTACCATATCACAGTAAGCTACCGTTGGCGCGGTTCTGTCCAGAACTGTAGATCATACTGGATCACGTACGTCGAATCGGACCGTGCGTTAGTTTCAATGAGGTTTTTACTTCAGCTCAACGGCTATCGATGCAGACCACAAACTCAGTTGGCTGTCGAATGTCTATGTGATTCAGCTGTTCGCAATAGCTACGAACAGGAACTATCCGAGGCAGTAAGAACTCAGGCGAACAGCGGTTTAGATGAGCTGTGGGATCAAATTAAGCAGGCTATGCATTTGTCAGCAGATTTCGCCTGTGGTCCCAGGTCTAGCGTTCATCAAAGACACTGGATCTCACAGGAGTCGCTGGGTCTAATGGAGCAAAAAGCCCAGCTGCCTAACTGCATAGAAGTGAATGAAATGCATGGGCAGTTGTAGCGTCAAGTGACCATAAGCCTTTAGAATGGTCATGGAAACCGGTGGGTTAAGGTAGCCGAATAGATCGAAGTGGCGTCCGCTTCAGGTAACAGTCAAATACTGTTTAAGCTTATACGCGGCACCCGTGGGCGGCAATGTTCGATTACTGAAGTCGTGTGCGATAGGAATGGAGAGCTCATCCATGGACCGTTAGGTTGAACTTTTTCAGTAAAATTAGAGTAGGAGTTTCTGTGGCTGAGCGAAACGTTGTTCTTACGACCGGTTTATTCTCCTATTCTAGAGCGAATAGACAATATCAGAAAATGATGATTTTCCCGAAACGAGCTCTGTTTTGTAATTGAGTGGAGTGGTTTTTTTCCGTTTAACCTAATTCAGCTAAAGTTACACTTGAGTTCAAGGACGCTTCATGTAAGACATCGCGACCTGAATCCTAAGGCTGCCCAAAATCTTTCATTTGCTGACGTTAAAATTCAATGGGCCACCAAAGCAGTGAATTTTGACGCCAAATTTCCAGGACTCTTTGGAATATGAGGTTAAAATAATTTCCTATTCCAGATGGTTGACGCCACCTCAAAATGACCAAAAAACCACCGAATAATAGCGGACACCTCATCGGCTACCAGTGGTTTGTTCATGTTAGATTTCTAATTGTGCATGGATCAAATTGTTGTGAACACATTTCAAATTGTTCTCGTTAGCAGGCACGTGTTGCGTTATGGTTAGTACATGGATATGGTTGCCAACATCAGATATCAACCAAATTTCTAGCCTATCTGCTCGCTTACGGTTTACTTTCGTAAAGCTTAGTCACTTCCGCTGGAATAACAGGAATACAAGCTCAAGTATTTTGTTCTTTATGGTATTGGGTACCAGAACCGTTACTTTAATATTGGTTGCAGAAGTTTCGCGTTGCACGCCCACATGGCGTTGCCGATTTGCAGGTACTCAGGGAAACAGCAATACCAGTTGCTTCAAGCAACAAAGATTGTTCGAACTTATACAAGACGTTGGTAGGCAGCGCACTTCGGTTAGTGAGACTGATAGAAGTGGCTTATATATATATATATATATATATATATATATATATATATATACATATATATATGCGCTTTTTGGATTAAAGTAGAGACTCTGGGTGCCGATGAGCATATCGTTGTGTGCTTTGCATGATTTGTATTCAGGGAGTATTTCGAGAGACGTTGAGGGCAAGCCATTAACTTATTTGAAGCCTGAGACACCCATCTTAAACCATGCTAAAAATTTCGAGTCGGTGTTTTCACGAAGCCAGTGGAGGTCATCTAGAAGCTGTAATCCGATACTTTACTTGGCAACCCATAGAATCAAAAAAGATGAAACCGCGTACGTTTTAAAAAATGTTTTGGTTTTAGAAAATGCCGTTTTGGCGCGATCAGGGATTTTGGATAAATGCGTAATGCCTCTTTTTTGGGAAAGCCTATTACTCATAACTTACTCATTCAGCGACGGAGAGTTGTCCAGTAGTTTCATGCACTTCCTGCCAATCGAGCCACACTTTAGCACATTGCTCATTTTCGATTTTTGTTTGTTTTTATTTAGCTTGTTTTCTTTTTGTATGGCAAATTCTTATCCAGTTTAATCCACCATACTTCTTCTCAGGAGGGTTTCATCTTTATTCTTGTCCTTTGATCTACGTGAAATTCATATTGATTTTTCACCTATGCATTCGTATCTGTCTCGCCCGTTTTGCTAGCCTCCGAGGTCGGAAATTCATCCCATATTTTGTTCTGTTTTGCCGGAGGTGAAGATACCACGTTGTCCAGTTGGGCTCTGGAGTCAGCTGATGAGCAAAGCCGTGACAGTAAGTTCCTTTATTCGGGACTTTAGTTTCTATCTTTTGTGACCAGTTTTTCTGTAACATTTGATGCATAAATGTATTCGTAAGGGCATTCCTGGCAGTCGCTGGGATTCAATACACGCGATAAGCGAACTATCAACCAGGACCCTGAAGTTCAGAATGGCATGAAACATCATTAAGTTTCATTGGCGCAACTTTGGTAATGAGCTTGACGGCACTGTATCATCAACTGTTACCAAAGCAACCAGGAGATCTGGCATTCGATTTTTTGACCTTTTTTGAATGGAATAGTTTTCCCGTTTCCTCACACAGATACGTGCATTGCGCCCAAATGTTTTATTTATGAGTGAAAATATCTGCAGCTCACGTTGCATATTTTAAAGTTGAGAAGGCGTACATTGAGTGAATACGTTTATCGTGACGTTGCTTGGACAAGAGAGCACCGGGTACGCATACCTGGCGAGCGACGCCAACCGCGAAACCGGTCGTGTGCTCCCGGGTAAATTTTGTTCACGCATCCAGATACTACTCGCCACTTTTTATATATGCACTGCATTTTTACTAATATGGTTTTGGTATTTTTGGGGAGTATGCTTACCAGGCCAAAATCCCCTACATCGTCGACTTCTTTTATTGCACGTATAGTAGAACGCACTATGAAGGCTGAATCCCATGGTCTGATGACACTTATAAAAATAGGGGACAAAATCCACACAAGAGGCATCTTATTGTTCTTGGTTTTAGAGAGAAAAGGCTTGTTACGTTTGGGAAGACCACGGTTTCATGGTCCACTAAAAAAGATTGAAAAACAGAATTTCGATACCTACATACTTAACGTGACTTGGAGTCAGCGTACAGGAAGAAGAATGGAATTAGATTAATTCTCACTTGACACTTGATTGTGATATTGAAGTGTTGAGTGGATTTGACTTGTGGTCAGCAGAAGATGAGCTTGAGCGCTGAGACGTTTGGCGCGAAACAGAGGGGCAGCAAGAAGCACAATGGGATATGAAAGAAAGCCGAGTAGAATGAAGAACTAGTAGGCAAAGTGAGAATGAAAACAGAGTCTGTGGAATGCGAAGGAGCCTTGTCAGAAAAAGGGAGTGGTGATCCATTCTTATTCAACTTCGTCATGGACGAGGTAATGGAAGATGCTTTAGGAGGTCTCCGGGATGTAGGAGTGAAACTGGGAAGTGGAGGAAAGCTATGCGACCTAGAATACGCAGACGTCGTGTGCCTGTTCGAGTCTGCGGACCATGCACAACGGGCACTAGATAGACTGCCGAGATCGGTTGCTCGGTTTGGCATATGCTTTGCACCTTCAAAATGCAAAGTACTGTTGCAGGACTGGACGACAGCAGCGCCGAACTTAATACTGGGTGGAGAGGAAATAACAATGGTGGACCGTTGCACCTACCTTGGTAGCTGCGTGTCTAACGATGGTAGCTCGGGATTGGAGGTAAGTTTGCGTATTTCCAAGGCTCGTGCAGCTTACGTTGGACTGAAGCACTTGTGGCGTCGACCTGATATTTCATTGAAGTTGAAAGGTCGTGTGTACTGTTCTGCAGTGCGCTCAGTTCAGTTCTATTTTACGGTTGCGAGACATGGAGTATGCGTGTGGACGATGTTCGTCGGTTGGAGGTTTTCGACAACCGATGTTTACGTAGTATGGCTAGGATTGGCTGGAATGACCGGGTGAGTAATATTGAGGTTAGGAATCTGGTATTGGGTGCCACTTCTGAGAATAGCTTGTTTCAGCGTATGAAACTCAGTAGACTGCGGTGGTTGGGTCACGTGTTGCGTATGGCGAACACTCGTCTACCATACCGTGCCCTATTTTGTGTTTCTCCTAAGGAATGGAAGAAGCCATGTTTTTGGTCAATAGATGACGTGGCGATGTGGGATGAGAAAATGTACAGCGAAGTTAGGTAAAGTAGGTGTCTTACGCCTTCGTGGTTGGGGTCCGAAAGACTCGTCGACCTGCTGGCTGGATACACTGAAGGATATGACAGTGAACCGTGAACAGTGGCGATCGTGCTGTCATTTTCTATCGAATCAGAATGATTGAAAACACGTGCGTTTGTACAGTTAGACTGTGTTCCGTGTGTTGGCTGCAGCAGCATCTTATCTTTTGCCGCCTGTGTAGGTCCACTCCGTGTTCCCGTTGGATATTCACTCTTTTTATATAAACGTGTAACTCTGGGGAACGGCAGCGGTCAGTGAGGCTTGCCTTGCTGTTTAACGCTGTGCATCGAAGGGAGTGGTGATGACGAATGGTGTTTGAATAAGGTTGTAGGATCCTGGGTTTTGGAAATGATGAATATTGTCCGATTGTTGGATTCGCAGATGTGTTTAGTATGTGAATGTACAAATAAATCGGCAGTACATGGGTTGCAGTCGATGTTGGTGTTTGAATGGGAAAGACTTGCGTAAAAAAGAACATAACATTGTAATGGTCGAATTGGTCGATTGGATTGGACGGAAGACCAGTAATAAGTAGGTGGAAGTGGTTAGATGTTGGTGTCAGACACTTGGTGAACGCCATTGTCCACGGGAAATGATTGGAACAGGAATTGAATAGTCGAACGGAGATGTATCATTTACTGGAAAAAAACATGATTCATGCGATGTGGGGGCAACGAGAATGCGAACGTGAGTGGTTTCGATGTAAAACCGCTTCCGGTTTTCATTCGGAGCCTTAAAAATATCAAGCAGCACTAAGCGTGTTAGCCCGTGCTTTTCGAGTGTATTCCACCAGGATTACGAGCAGAAGGCCAGTACATTGCTGTTCGGACGACAAAGTCGTAATCCATTTTGGTTGACTTGGCGTTCGTAAGTGAACACAGTTGGCTGAAGGTGACAGTTTCAAATGACTTCGAAATTGTAAGTGTTAGGGAAATTAAGCGATATTTCATGAAATAATTCACCATATGGTATTAACGCTCAGCTCGCCATTGGGTAACCATGGGATCACGCCCTGCTGTTTCATCCTTGTTGGGAATCGTCAGCAGTGCATAACCACGATATTTGTCTGGGTCAGAAGAATCACCGCTGTAGGGATAGAGAAGATTGCAGCTTGTTTCCAGAGAGTTGGAAGAGTAGACAGTTCATGAGAAATGCGGAGGTTTTAAAACTATGGGTTTTGTTTTTCCAACCGAATGGTTTACTAACGTCCAGAGAACATAGAATCCGGGAGAGTTTTCTTAGTGCTAATGCGAGGTAGAAAATGGGGTGTACGGGAGATGAAGAAGCCGAATGTATAGAATAATGGGTTTAGAGTGGAAGTGGAGGCAAACCAAAAGGCAGAAATCTCAACTTTCTCCTGTGGTTCACTGCCAAGATCGTCAGAAAAATGACATATTCGAGGGAAATTGGAACGACGGAGCCAGCGACATACGTTTTTAATAATGTACCAGTTTCGATACCAGTGGCGGTTGTGAGGAGACTTTCAGCTTTGCAGCGATCGATGCGTCCTTTGGTTCTGAGTATAGTTGGCGAACACTGATTCGTTGCTCTTAGCTTGAACGGATCACTGGTGGGCGACAAGCGTGAGTGAGCGGTGTCAATAGCGAAATGTTGGGCGCTTCAAGATTGCAGCATGATTGCATGAATTACTGAACCATTCGTTGGATTAGGGTTTGCCTGGTTTGTGAAAGTGTGGAGGAAAATGTTTCATTCCTTGGAGAACAGTGTCTGGTAGTCTGGAAACGGATACAGAATCGTTCGAAGTAGGGCAATCATTTGTTTGAGGATATGAAGCTAGGAAATCGCGAAATCGTCCCAGTTGGTTGGATTGTAGTGTCGAAATGTGTTTTAAGAAGGGTAGAGAATTTCAGCGGGTAAAATTAATGGAGCATGTAATAACACAACGGTCCGATCAGCCAAAAAAGATAAGGATAGAAATATTTGGCTGAAGAGGTTGAACGGAAGTGAAGATAAGGTCTAGAATGTGAGCACAGTTGCCAAGCCGATGGCTCGTGTGTGTGTGTGTGTGCTTGTCTGCATTTGGGTCAATTAATTTGGAGCAAATTGTTAACAACAACGTTTATTCGTCTTCTCACCCCATGACCCAGGTGCTAGTGTGCTGATCATTCCTGTTTGTGAGCATTGCAATCCAAAGAAGTAACTTTTTGTAAATAGATCCGAAGTGAGGGAGTCATCGCTGCCGGGGCGCGATAAACAACACGAAAGTAGTGGTTGATATAAGAGATTGACAATCGCAACCACATGACGTGAAATTCTGGACTGGAAAAGTCAACATTCGGTATTCGGCAGGTGGCAACCGAATGATGGACAAAAGCACGGATACCTGTTTTCAGAAGAAAGAAAGGTTTGCAAGCGTAGGTGAGAAATCGGGTGTGAAGGGGGTTTAGGTTTCGGTCAGAAATAGAGCAAGAAGAAAATAGGACAAGCGAATTTGGTCAACGGAATTATTGTTACAATTCAATCCGTGAATGATAGTATAGACCGTGAAAAGGGGGGTAATGTGGTTGAATGGTGTGATGGTTTGTTAGAGAGAAAGCCGGTGACTATGATTCTGTGAACTGAATTGGTGAACGACGTAAGGCCTCGTTAGGTCAGGCGTGGTAGTGGGCCGGGTGACGCAATTGCTGCTGGCCCGCGGCCGTTTATTTAATGAACCCAGGCCCACTCTGCTCACACCTACCTATCAATATTGAAGACTGTTCCCTTATCCGCAATCTAGAAACCTGCCAGGTGGCATGCACTTCTGCCTAGAATCCCGGGTGGATCTCCAATCTTTAGGCTCTTCAAGGCAAGTAATAATTTACCCTTTTACTGGTTCCATTTGCTCTCCCCGGGACGCTCAAAATATAATTTAACCAAAAGTGGAATCTCTCCGTGCCGCTTGTGATGTTCAGTCCATCCCATTTATTCCATCAGTTTAGCTGCTCCAATCTTGTTTCATAGTGGAACGAACCCATGCAAGAAATTTTTCTGGGGAATATGTAGGTCAACTAATCTGAATATGCGTTCCCCGTGGGTTTCGTCGATTGTTTGAATAAATGGTGCCCAGCATCCTCTTTTCCGGTGCTATTTTACCGGTTGTCACGTCTAAGTAAAATAAGTCTACGCGGTTACGTTTCGCGTGTTGTCTTAGAGAACCAAGCAAACGACACGAACATCTCATGCAGTGCTTCATTGCACATCTCAAATTATACCGCCACTATCTACCCAAAGGCAATGTAATGGAATAAGGAGGTAGGTTTGAGAATATCCTTATATTTTGTAAATGATGTATCGGTTATTATCCTGTCAGATTGGGAATTCAGGTGCTTACCGGAGCATCATCGTGGTCATTTGTCAAGCATTCGTTGCCTCAGCCTACCGTACAAACCGAACGGGAATAACGTGGAGTGGAAAACACAGCCAAAGTATTTCCTCACTGGTGGTGGCCGTGGCCAGATTGGCCTATGGGGTGTGAATATTGACGATACGATTTCAGACGTCTCGCTTGATCGTGGAACTTGGCGTCCCGGTTGGCTTGGATTCATACGACTTCGTTACTCCGAGCCACACGATCGAAATCGTGCATCCGAAGCACGACTTCCGGATTCTGAATCTGTCGATTTACGTGTCATGGCCTTGGTTTGTTTGGAAAGCAGTCTTCCAGCCCATGAAGCGTCGTCTTTATTTGTCTTGGCAGCTTGTTCGGACGGTTCTATTCGGTGAGTCCCTGGATTTGATCAGTTCATTTTGTTGTGTTCCAATATACTATACAATCCGCAAAAGATAACAGATGACAATGGCTCTGGCGCTGTCGGAATCAGGTTACTGTCCTTGTGGTGGCTCAGATGAGGTGAAACAGCTTGCCCTAATTTTCCATGTTGTCAACGTGTTCTTTCTCTAGTACACGATGAGACTACCAGATCTCATTGGTGTAGTCAGACGGAGGGAATTCTCAATCTTCAGCCAACGTTTTTCAGGAAATTGACAAACGAGTCTTGTTCAGCGGCTTATCGCGTTTCGGAGTCGACGGAAATTATCTGGTCTAATCGACAATCTTTTGAATATCCCCGCCATTTGAAATTTGTTTGAGAGTAGCCAATGTACTCTACTAAAATTACAACGTCACCACGCGCTCCCTCGCATAATCAGTCTTCCAGCTTTTGATGAAAAGTGTTCCTCGTTTCGTCTGGCTGACGATCCGTAAACACAGGTTGAGACGACAAACAAGTTTCATCCATTAGAGCGACGACTGTTTGCTTTGGACGGACATCTTAGTTTGACTGCGCATGGCCGGCTGTCAACTGGGATCCAGTCAAACAGTTCAGTTTGAGCCACACCGATGCCAGCACAACCGGAATCTGCGACCTCAGATTCATCAAGAAGGTGCAAATCATCATCATCATCATCATCATCATCATCATCATCATCATCCACGTCGTCTGGTGTATTCATCTGCTGGGCCGGTGTATGCGTTCCAATCTCCTGAAGTATGTCCCGCCATTGGATGCGGTTGACTTTGCGCTGAATTTCGTTGTGGAAGGCATCTCTAGCTTTCAGCTCACACTGTACGGTATGAGCGTATACTGCGATGGCGGTCACGTTGAAGGGATTGCTTCTGAATCGTGCTACCAGAAATCTTGGCGAAACTGATTCCCGAGAGACCAAGGCTCTGATAGCCCGACTGTTTGTTGCAATTGCAACCCCGTGAACTCGCGAATTGTCTTCTCCTCCACTATGAAGACCAATAGAAACTGTAAAGACCGTGATTTACCGTTCTTTTGTCATTTTGTCTGTACAGTGATCAATGGACGGCGGAACACGATTAGGTAGACCCATACGGAAGCTCATTCACTTGTCACAAAATGCATTCATACAGCAGTCCTGAGTTGCTTAATCAATGCTTCCCTTAATTGATATTCAGTTGCTTAACCATCGCATTTTAAAGTTAAGACATGAACGAAAGCACGTTATTTAAGCCCGGAAAATTTCGGTCTTTATTGTACACTACAGTGCAATAGATTGACGTAATCGAATATTATCCATTTCTCTTTGCTTGTTTGAAACAACAGTTTTTTTCTACCTTATTGAGGCTGCTTGCGTGTTCTCATTTACGGTGCTTTTCTGTTTGTCCATCTACCCTCGACGCATTTTCTTCTACTAGACCTTTAATTATAAACTGCACGTCCTGTTTATTCATTCGGTCTTCTTTTTCAGACGCCATTCCTGTGTGCAAACGCTGCACCCTTGTTAGTGATAGATTGTCATAGACGATTTTACTTGTTCCTGCCAATCTGAGCTTCCGATAATCCCCGTCCACCTACCCGTCATATTCTTTCGGTTATTCAGTCAAGTTTTCTTTGTCCGCTGCCTTGAGTGACTGTCGTGATTGAAACTTCCGATCGGTTCGACATGCGCGGACCACGGCATTCTTTGCTTAGGATATCCGTCTCAGACAATACGATCGGAATCAGATGCACGTGAATTTGGGAACGCGCGCACGTACACATCCACCATCGCCTCTCGGAATGCTTGACGTCGTTCTGTATTTTTCTTTCATGCACTGGCCCTCACTATGTGCACTTGTCGCCCCTATGTCCTGATACTCGATTGGCAGATTGATTTCGCTGCTATGCAAGATTGCAAAGTGTTAATCGAAATCGGACTATCTTTCACCCTCCTTGTTGCGCTCTACTCTGCTCTGCCTGCCTGCCTGTCTTTCTCTTCGACTGTACAACAGAAGATTAATTAAAAACTCTGTTTAAACGTCGTCGAACAAGTGCAATCGACTAGTTTTTTCCGTGATCCTTCTCGCGGGTGAAAGTTAACTGAATTTCTGGCTGATGTTTCAGTCGACGCCTACGGCGTACGACGGCTTGCGAGCCTACCTGTGAGGATACGTAACATACATCTGTATATACATTATATACGTTTACATACATATGTGCATATGTATATATGTATAGTACATACATTCGAGTACAAATCATGTACTCCCCGAACCAGAGATCTATGACCCCTCTGTGATCTGGGCTCTGCTCGCTCGCCCAAACCGAAGAAGAGGCTTGACTCAGGAGACCGTGCCTTGAGCTTTTGACCAAAACATCCAACCCACAATGCATCAGGGCGACTCGAAGGTGACGTAACTCACTGGAGACCGGTGTTCAGTTCATGTGCCTTTCAGCTGGGACTAGGCTTCCTGGGTTCCCATTACACCCTTCCGCCACAGATGCCAGTGTGCACATGGCTCTAGGCTTTCTGCGCCGCCCGTGGTTGGTTTTAAATCAGTTCTTACCTGTTTTCTTTGGACTGACTGTAAAGTAGCGATCAACTGGGTATAGAGTGTGGGGTATTCACACTTCCACACCTCTCACTTTGGTAGTAATGCCGCCATGAGAAGGCAGGGCGTAGAATTTCTTCACCAGTGTTTGTTTGAGGCATACGGATGATTTAGCAGCACTTCTTGAGGCGTCGAGCCTGAACAACCAACTAGGAGCCTGAGACATCCACTCCTGAGCATCTTGAGACGGATCTACTCGAATCTTGGTAAAAAACGTTTTATTTCCTTTCTTCATCTTTCTTACTTGATCTTTGATGTTGTACAAGGAAATCGGGGCGAAATATTCGATTAATCGCAATCACCGCCTATATGTATTTGCTGTTGGTCTAACTTGGTGTGGTTGAATCGACTCGACTTTGGTTACCGATGCAAATTCATGTAAACAGGGAAGGTGACATGTGTATCATCTGTGTATTTCGGGAGAAAACCCTACCGATTTATCCCAAACAATATTCATTTCGATTAGGTACTTTTGTTTGCAAGTTAAAGTCATTCTGTTACCTATTATTTTTCCAAAATTTAGAACATGAAGTTGGCCAACAAGCTTGTTTTCGATAACTTCATCGTTTGGCTGATGCATCTGAATAAATAGTGTTTTGTGTACATTTGCATGTTTTAGAAATAATGTAGGTCTGATTGGTTCAGACGTTTGGATCAATGTGTGGTTGGGCATCTCTGGCGTGGTTTCGAAAAGGGATTAAACTTGGACTGTGCCCATCCATATCCGTATGGGGTTACTCGTCCCTAGTTACGTAGTCGGGTTACCCAAGACCTCGGATACTGCTTGCAGAATGGTGTTAATTCTAGACCAGAGGAATTAAACAGACTTGACAAATCGTTTTTGCGAGGGAAGAGATGAGCTAAAAAAAGCATTCGTTATGGAACACAAAAGCCATTAAAAGTCTCCTGTTTATGTAATTCTGCTAGACAGACGAATAAGTTATCAAAAGCAAACACATTCACTGCTTTTGCGTCTTCATTGATACAGTAATTGTACGGGCCTCTGCCTGAGTTAACAAACCGATGATATTTGTTTGATAATTCGGAAATTGGGGAGTTTTTCTGACCCACTGGAAAACTGGAGCAAAGATGATTTTCGACCAATATTACATGAACTCAAGGTCATTTGGATGGGCTTTCCTGGACCATCATACGGTGCGGCTTCACTCACGGATGCATTTACTTCGCTTCTTTATACACCCTTATGCATATTCCATTCTCGATTGTTGGAGACCATTCACGGTTGTGCCCATCCCCGAACCTAGTAATTCAAGTATGCCAGCTAAGTGTTTTCCTCTCATCGTTCTTACATCCCAGAATCTTAAGCTAACACAACGTACCGTTCTGCGACGTCCAGCTTCTTCCGTTAGTTTATCCGACAACCCCCTTCAGTTCGCCTGGAATTCAAACAAGTTCAGGTCGGATGTCGTGACTTCTTTTGGTTTATTATATCACCAAATCTTTCGATGCATCCATCAAATATGTACCATATGGTTTCTTAGATTTTCTTCTACATTCGACTCTGTTCCACGGTCCTTGCTTCTTCACAAACTAGAACAGTTCGGCTTTCCCAAGAACCTCTTGGTAGGGCCATCAGACTACTTCACCAGCAGAACTTAGTGTACAATACTGGATCAGAATACAGTTACTCCGTTTGCAAATAATTCTGGAATTCTTCAAGGACCTATCTTTTCTCCCTGTTTATTTTCAGCGTTCATTGGCGAGCTAATATAATGGTTCCTTTAGTCCGTTATTCGAATACGTTAATGACATTACTTTCTGTCAGTCTGTATCTGGAACTGAAGATTCCCTTAACTCTTCCTACAACTTGTCTCTCATTCGTGATTTTTCTGTTCGCTTTGACTTAAATCTTAGTTTGCCAATATTTCATACGTTCGTGTACTTTCTCTCATTTTCCTTACCCGGCTGAGCCGTCTTTCGTTATCACAAATTTTGTCAATTACTTCGGAGTTCCGAATAATCCCGCAGAGCTCATTGAGATTCTACGCGGTGTGACGAGCAGTCTCGTTTTCAATCATTCATAATTATGTCAATACATAACTTTAATTATGATTTACAATAAATGGGAGAGAGGGCTGATAGGTTGCAGTTCTAATAGTCCATATGTGTCCATTGTTGTGTGTGAGTGTTTGTATGTCTGTGAAACGGAAGGTGGTCGAAATCATGGATTAAGGAGATGCAGTTCACACCCGTGCCCCACATCGGTAAGAGATTCGATATATTTTCCGGGTGGCGAGTGGGCCAGCGAAGCTTCACTGTTTGCACGAACTGCTGTTAGGCGCACAACGGGGTATCTTGGAGACGAATGCATACTGCCCCAGCCCGGGACTTCATCAGCCATGATGGCCTACTAAGAACTTTGTAGGCTATTCTGATCGCTTCAGTCACATTCAATAGGTGGTCGGAATCAACCAAGTGGGAACACACAACACTGGTGATAGTTTTGACCAAGCCGGGCGGTGTTCACAAATACGTTCGGATAGGCGTCTGATGTGCGACCAATGTACGCTGCCACATAGAAACAAGTGAATGAGCATAGACAGAATGAAGCCGTAATATCCGATACTGTCTTTTAGGTGTGACTGTTCGAGTGGCTTCGATGTAAACATGATTTGAAGTTTTGCTGCATGGAACGTCTTATCGACAGCTCCGGACAATCCGTGACGTCCGCTAGAGTGTCATCCTTAAAGGACAAATGATGTACATGGCTTTCTTTTCTATAGTTGCTTTCTTATGTCGTTCTCCAGGCTGTTCCATGGTTTTGTCAATGAAACGTTCAGGATAGCCGGTCTACCGAAAAATCTCCGGTAGAAAACAGCTCTTCCTCTGATGTCTTCAGTACAGATTTTTCTAGCCCTGTTACTTAGCAACGTTCTCGGTTTCGTTTTGATTTAAGAAGTATGAAACTGCTGAAATGAATATATTAGCCATTCCATGTAGCTGGGCGGAGACATCCACTCGACGACCTTGGGCAAACATTCAAGTTTGATGTCTCGTTGTTTTCTTCCCTTTCAATTGTGAATTGAACATTCCGTTGGTCCTTGTTGAATGTATGCAGCGTCTATGTGATATCGAATTTATCGTCCACCACGCAAATGATATCGTCGGCATAACGTCTGTAGAATGAGAACTGTCCGATCGACGGCTACAATAAGGTATTTTTAAGTTTTGCCATAAAGACGTCAGCGAACAGAGGCCCCGGACGCAATCCCATTGATACCCCATTAAATTTGAATTGTGTGCACGTGAGAATGAACTGCCTCAGTTCATCTACCGGAACACCTACGTCTATATTGTTTTCAAGACTGGATTCGCACAAGTAATCAATCGTTTCACTGATCGGTACATTTGTAAACACTGAGGTTTGACATTGAATATGATATTGGACGTTAAGTATTGGCATGATTACGATTAGCTGAAAATGCGCTTTATCGTTGTGTACTTAAGAATTACTGTCTTTATAACCCTGAGATATTTCTTTCACACTTCCAGTTGTGTAAAGAACCTTAGAAAACTGCAATTTTACATGAAACGATTGCGGCATTTCCTGGTTAAACAAAACATTATCTCTATTTGTTTATCGTTGTGTTTTTCCTGCTCTCTGTTGTTTCCTTGTTATTGTTGCTGGTTTGTCAAGGGAAGACTTCAGAACCCTTGGTTGGAATTTATCAGTTGTCTGGGGTCTAACTTATACATACCACCGAAAGAATTGTGTGACATGCATCGATCCGCGTGTGCAAAACTCGTGGAAGGATTTCTTTCGGATTTATCCCATCCTTTACACAACGATCTTTCTAAATGACATCCTCATGCCAGGACACGTCCTACTCTTCGCTCCATACGCTCTCGTGCAAATATCTATCGGAACTGGATTTTTCCCATACCAAGTCCGAATTTTCACCAACCGGGAGCAAGTCGTGACTGACTTTCTATGCAATCTATTCTACTTTTAATATTTTGTTTTGGTTTTTCGCCCCGTCTTTTCTATTCTGTATTTTGAAGAGTTAACGAATCCGTCCTTTTTGCCCGAAATGCGGGCGCTTGTGTACGCAAACGTCCAATCCAATCCAATCCAATGCGGTACAATATAATACAATACAGTAAAATACTGTTTTCGTGTCAACGGCATAATTAGCTCGTATCAGCTAGTATCAGGAATGGAAGAAGCCATGTGGAGGCCAACAGATGACGTGGCAACGTAGGATGAGAAAATGTACAACGAACTTAGGTAAAGTAGGTGTCTTACGCCTTCGTGGTTGGGGTCCGAAAGACTCGTCGACCTGCTGGCTGGATACACTGAAGGATATGACAGTGAACCGTGAACAGTGGCGATCGTGCTGTCATTTTCTATCGAATCAGAATGATTGAAAACACGTGCGTTTGTACAGTTAGACTGTGTTTCGTGTGTTGGCTGCAGCAGCATCTTATCTTTTCCCGTCTGTGTAGATCCACTCCCTGTTCCCATTGGATATTCACTCTTTTTATATAAACGTGTAACTCTGGGGAAAGGTAGCGGTCAGTGAGGCTTGCCTTGCTGTTTAACGCTGAACGATGATGATGATGATGATGTGTATCAGCAATTTTTTTCTAGATCTTTTTCAATAAAATCATTTTCAAATTTTTAATTGTTTTGGTGCACTTAATTGAATGTTGTGCAGCAAATAAAGTCGTCAGAGCTATGGCGTTTCGCGAAAAATCTCAGCAACAGAAAGTTTTCGGACGAAAAATATGCTCAATTAAACCACAAGAAAGAATTTTTATCCTAGAATAATTGAAATATGTGGCGAAAATGCACGTCTGTCTCACAGAAGTAGCATATATTCAATAAATAGTGTACCGTGCTCCAGAAGAAAGAGTAAGAAAATAATGCTTCAAGTGTTAGCTGAGCAGGCGAAAAAAGACGTGCTCCTGCTAACTTTACCTGTAAGTCCATGCTTTCACGTATTTCATTTTGGTGATCCATGGATTTCACTGACAAGTGCATGGCGTACCGTAGCCGACATCAAAATCGATTTGCGCATTACATGACAATAAGGGAACTGATTCAACAAGTTTACCTTTTCTATTATCGACAACGACAATTTCATTTCATTTTTTTCGTTTAGCATGGTTCACATTGAACCGCCTCAATCGGGCAATCCACGCAACGCTCGAATGCATGAAATTGGCTCGGTGGAGCGTATGAGTGGCCATATCGACCTTCCACGGGCTTGTTATCTTGATTTACAACTGGTTGATTACCAAGAGCGGACGATTTTGGTTGGTGCGAGCACCACTCGCGGGGAACTGCGTGGCTGGTGCGTCCGTCATCCTCTGCCTGGTGGTACGGATCTATCGTCATGTGAATTGCACTGGTTATTGCACGCGCAACCTATCCCCCCATATAATGTGATCACAAAACCGGCTCTCAATTGTTTGAGTCTCCTGTCCTATTGCAATTCGGATTCAAACATACGGTTACATCTGGCTGTTGGGGTTGATGATGGTAGCGTTCGGATAGCTTCTGTAGCTTCGCTTCGTGTTCCGTCAGAGTCCGAAAGTTCCGAGCCTCGATGGATTGCATCAGCTGTGCATCATTTTGCCGCCGTAGTCCGTATCTGCGCGAAATCCGATCGCTTGTTTTTTACATTATCAGCCGATCAACGCGTGGTATGTTGGTCATTTAATGCAGAACCAGCGATGCTCACCCCGTTGCACCGTGTCATGCTCTCCGGTTCGGGCGATCCTCATGGAATGGATATCGCATTTGATTCCTCAGATCATTCGAAAAACGACTTGCCCAATACTCGGACAACGTACATTCTTACAACGGGAATCGGAACAATCTTGTTGCGATGGTCTTGTAAATGATCCTGCTTTGGTTTTTTCTTTCCGTTTTTAATGTTGATTTCATACAAATATACTATGTCCAAATGACTAATCCGTTCTTATCAATCTTATTATGGGAAAATATTTTCAGCCAAATCGATACCACGTATTAGTGCACGCGTAACACTGCGCATTTCTCGTCCCAAGCTTCATTTATCTACGTGTCTGACGATGCAAACACAGTAAGATGAGTCTTCAATGCGGAATTCGATAGATACAAGTCAATTTTTTAGTCGTTCGTTCTCGTACAATAGAGTGTGCATGCGTTTGTCGCTCCTTAGTTCGTTGTGAGATTAATTTTGTGCTTTCATGCACTTTAATCTACCTAGAATGTGAATTCGAATCTGAGTTCAGACTTTCCGTTTCTAGATGTGAACTACTCAAGCAAAATGTCTGATTTACTGGCTGAAATTTCCGTCTTGTCTCAAATTCGCTCTCATCTTTGATCCTAACTTAGTCACATGGATAAAATGAATTCGGTTCACGTTTGCGTTCAAAGTTTCTAGTTTGCCTGGTTTCTTTCCCTCTTATTCCCTTAATTACCAACCTACTTAAATTTCGGCAAGGTGTTTCGTTAAAAACATAGGGGATAGGAATTTTCCTGGCTTCCAACCGAACGCCATGAGCGCGCTCTCTCTCCCTCTCATTACCCGATCTCTTTGCCCGTAACGAGGTGAATCGGATAGACCGGAACAACGAATTCTTACAACTACTAAAGGACGAGCGAAAGTGATTTTGATGGATAAGTAGAAGTGTGTTTAGGGGGGGGGATATGTGGAACGCAAGTTGGATTCCGATCCCCGGTCATATTGCACGAAACACGGGTTCAAGGAGACAATGTTTTGTTTGAAAATTGGTCTCGCTATTTCTGTGATTTGCAATAGTCGATGACATTTGTGTTCTATTGCCGAATATGCATTGGTGAATTAGTTGCATGTTTCTGTCAACGATTTCGGGCAAATCACACGGCTTGCATATCTACTCCAAACAGATGGACAAAATTTTATCTCGGTGAACATAATGCCCAACTTTTAGCGCAGTTGTAATGTCATTGGAGCCATGGCGAATAACGAAAACAATGCCAAGAAAAGAGAAATAAAAGAGAGGCGTTTGAGTCGAGTCTATCACACGTGTCATCTCGTTCGGAAACCTAATCGACTGTCCGTCGTCACCCATTTTTCCTCTGTGGACTACTCTACCAACTCGGTCGTCCAGTGCGGTGTAGGTCAGTTTATGTGAAGATGCAGTTCTAATCTTTGCGTGACTTGCAGGTTAGTAGCATTGTCACAGATGAGCCGTTGAACTGGTGATCGGTTTATACGCTACCTTGCCGGGTCGTTCTAGCACGAAAAGGGTAATGGTCTTACGTTGTTGGCACGCCACACCCACTCATCACGCACTAGTGAATTTGTCAAGCGAACACCTACCATATCATTGACACGGTTACTCCTTGTCTGTGATCGCTTATCTGGCGAGTGGGGATTTACCTTATTCTTGGTTAACCAACGAAATGCTGCTTGTGCTCTTACATCCAACCCAGGGGGGCGTTTCAGATGCCAGGTGATCTGCCCTAAATTCTGGTTGGAACTAAAGCCGGAATCTTAAATGACACTGTAAGAAACCATTAATGCTCATGTGTTCCTGTCCAGTGTGGTTGAATACACGTTACCTCGAGCGCCAAGTTAATTTGATCTGAATATAGCAATTAGAAACCTCTCGGGGCGTGCAAGGAACACTTGACGATGGAAAGAATTTTGATAATTTATTGTGGATTGCATTTACCAAAGCTAACGCAATCAACAGAAGTCCTTTTGTTACCAAACTTTATGACCGAAAATATATTCGGTAAAAACAAGCTGGATACATGCAGGCAAAAGCGAGGGAAAGTTATTTTTCTAGATATTACCTTCATTGTAAAGAACAGGAGTCGGACTATAAACAGTCATGAACATTTTGTGTTACCTCTTGGCCAGTCCTACGGGATAAGCACTTAGAATTCCCATGCAAACACTATACAGCTGTTTGATCCTTGTTAGGAATCATCAGCAGTGCATGTCCACCGCGTCCGAACAGGGACGCGAACTCGGGACGAACAATTCTGAGTCAAACACCTCAGCCATTGGGCTACCGTGCAGACGTTCTAAACGGTTTGCTGAATTTCACCACATGATGATGTTGCACCTACCCGTCACTGATTTGCACGGCCACGGGCCGTTAGCGCAAAGCAGTCGACCCATACAGATAGATGACTTCTCTGCAGGTAGCCTAATTACGACGAAGGCTTTGAAAACAGCCTACAGACGTTGGTTACTTGGTAGATATTAGTAGTAGAGGATCATATATTTTCGTGGGCGCCGCATCATGTAGTGAAGTTCACCAAACCGTTGAGAGTCTGCCCGGTAGCATAATGACTTAGGCGTTTGACTCAAAACTATTCGTCCCGGGTTCGCGTGCCAGTTATGGCAAGGAGGATGTACATTGCTGATGATTCTTAACAGCTGTATAGTGCTTTCGTGGTTTTTATTGGCGAGTTGAGCGTTGATACCACATGGTGAATTATTTCATGGAAATATGGTATGTTGTGGGACGTAAGGTTTGACCAATTCACAACAGTCGCGGAAGCAACTATATTTTTCGCTACGGATTTCAGTGAATCTAGTGTCTTATCATGGTGCCTCGATTGTGGCTTGTCGGGTATTAAGGTCTCATTGTCTTCCTCCGGTTGGTTATGATGGAATTCGAAGTCGCGAATGAATGCGACCCACGCTTAAATGCCGCATGTGCTCTACCACATGAGTTTCTGAATTACGTCAAAGGACGTCACTGTAATTAAGAAGTGCTGGTTAACCGCCGGCGAATTCAAACCGGCAGATGTTTGCTGATTCAAGTGGAAAGTTTATGAGTGGTATTCACATCAAGGAAAGCGCACTGTGAGTTGCGTCATGTTTGGAAGACACGTGTTTGTGCGTTGCCATCGGGAATTTTGGGCCCACGGCTAGGATTTCGAGTTCCCTTTGGTTTTCTACCAGAATGCAACCATATAGCTGATCAACCGCTTCATTCTTCAGACCGACGAAACTCTCCTATCGAGAACAGTGTGAGAATAACTGGTATTGTAACTATGATCAGCTACAATGAAAAGTCATATGTGACGCTATACTCAACACTCCTCGTTATGCTGTAAGGCGTGTTGTTCGTTTCCGAGAAGAGGACTTTGCAGCCCACAAAACGTTACCCTAATTAATCCATACAACGGAAGCCAGATGTATTATGCGATCTAATCATGGCATCCTACAAATTGTGTCTAGCATTGCAACCGCATGGGTCTGTTCTACTGCTGTGAATGTAACTGATAACGGTTCTTCACAAAATCATCACTGGATTAGTGACGTGAACATGTGTACGGCTTGTAAAGGGATAGGTATGTTATGTCAGTTAGTCGTGTTTATCCTCGAACATTTGCTCGCTTGAACATGACGGCAGGGAGACACGGAACGACATTTTCCGTTTCAGTTCTCGTGAAAAACGACCACACAACCTTCAAAAGCAGAACTTCATCCTGATCGTGCGTCGGTCTATCAAACTGTATAAACGCGTGTCACGGACTTTTGTTGCTTTTCGGCCCACTACAATGAACAAAAACCGCCTTAAGAATCGTGTCCCGTTAAAAGTAACTACTCTGCTTGTCAATTTAATGAGTGCGAAATAAAAGAGAGGACGGGAGGTGTTTGGCATTAAGCGGTGCACCTGGATAGTCAAAGTACAAACGATGTCTTATCTTTTTAATGCTGGTTATTTATGCATGTACCCGAAGCGAAATAAATCTATTGATGTATACCATAGGATGAAACAGGAACAATGTGCGTTAGGTTTTTGCATTACTCACATTCCGTACTCAATTAATCGTGATTCTAAAGTGTACGAGACTGAAAATATCTGTGTAAAAGGGAACACAAAACTCCGCACAAATTATATCCCCAGTGCTTTTACCGTTCTATTTTTATTTTGTACAGTTTGCACACCACCTGCTGAGTAACCCATTTCTTAGAAAGAGGACCAAGGCCAACAAAGGGCTACCAGGCGGGGAAGTTGAGAGGACTCGAACCCGAGACCCTGACGTCCGAAAGTTTTGACCTTATCCGTTTGACCACGGCCGGATGAACGATTCCATTCGCTCTGTTGGATGGCCTAATCGTGACAGGCTGTTCGCTAAACCGGGCAATCTAGAACTGTGGGAGTGTAATGAGAGTTTGACTACAGAGGTTGCCGTTTTTGCAGATTCGCTCTGATCTTACAGCTATTGCCAAAACTCATACAACAAGTGTCTGATGAGTATTTATTAGTCCAATGATTAAATGCATAAGAAAACAAATTATTCAACTTCTGCGTTCTTATTGCCCGGCAGGAAGAGACGAGGATGAGTATATATATCATTATGAGAATTCGGTGCGATAAAGAGATACCCTGGACGAGCGGCAAACACGCCCAGGGTTGACCATAGAATTTAGTTCAGAGTCAGCCGCAAGCGACCGGCTCCTATCCAGCGGGGCCACGAGGAGGCATCAAGGTCTAGCAACAACAACAACTCAGAGGCGGTATTGCAATGGTGGCGGCCCGGAGGTCGCCTCCCGCGCAGAGAGAGTCATAGTTACTCCCCCCTGGGGACTTTGGTGTTTGTTGGACAATATTCGTGCTGGAAATTTTGCCTATATCCTATTTTAGCCACCGGTGTATCCCGACCATGAGTCCGTAGGAATTCACCAGGGAGAATAAAGTGTGTCCATAACAAAACGGCGAACTTATCGACTGATTAGCAATACTGATAAATTTCATTAATCGATGGATCTAGTAATCTTTAGATTCGTTTTTAATGTATTGTCAAACAAGTGGAGTGCGAAATTATTTTTACCTCATGTGCCATGAAACTGGAAGATCTCGACAAACTTATCCAATAAATTGCCGTTTTACAATCAAATGCAGTCTTTGGTAACCCCGGGTGTTGATGCTGTGTTATGCTTTTAATTTAATTATTTTGGTAGAAAAGCTATTCGGCTGAAGGTTTCTGAGAATTTCCCACCGGAAATGTCCTCTTTGCAAACGATATAACAAGTAATCAATTCATATGCATTCATTAATTAAATTAGTGATCACTGAATTACGACGCACAGCATTTAAAATCACCACATTGGATCATTACATACCACGACTGATACGGGAGTAAATCCATATTTCATATTAGCTGAGATTTGGAAACGCTTAAATGGTTCACGCAATCATAGTAACAAGATTACACAGTATATTAATAATAATGTATCATAGGATTAGGGAAAAAAACATCGTAAAATTTGAAGATCAGTACAAAACAAGTTTGTCTTCGCTTTCGAACGTGAACGAATTCCCGCTTCAATAATGTGCTTAGGAAAAACATTAAATAGGTTTCCTAATTGGACCATTGCTTCCTAGATTTCTGGCACAAAATTCAATTTCTTTCAGTTCATTGCCGCACTGTCACGAGAACAATGCAAGCCAACAAACTAGCACGCTTGAAGTATTCTGATGTCCGGAACAGTTGCGATGTAAACAGGATTTTATTCGTGATGTGATAATGACTAACAATTGTTACTGCATCCTAATCAGTGTAGAGCCCTAGCCTCTTCGGTTTTTCACCGGAGATATAAAAGCGAGTGAGGTGATCGATAACGCGACAGTTCGTACCAAAAACGAGTTAGTTAAGATTTTTAATACTAACTCAAAATTAGCCCAAATATCCCTTCAAAAAATCTTGTTAAAATTTACTTTACATAGAGTCAAGTTTACCTTGGCAACCATTGTCGATAAAGTCACATTGGTCATAATCCAGCCTACAAACAAATTTAATAAAAGAAACCTTCAAGTACATTCGAGATATTAGCTGACGTTGGTATACACTGAAAATACTTTGACCTTCACGATGTTAGGAAGGAAAATTTTGGAATGCGTCACTGGTTATGCCATGCCAATCCAATTTCTTGGGTCATGGTTCCGGGTCTGCTTCATTCGACCCCGTTCAGTGGACCCCAGAAGCTTTGTGGCATGCATGGTTTACTACGCTTGCGCATCAAGTGAGAAGTTTGAAAAGATCGACACTATTCCACTATTTTCATGGGGTTCTGATGGTTCAGCCTGACATTAAGGTCGCAAACGTCTCGTCACTTCGTCGATGAAGCTCAAGGTCGAAGGAAGTGGTAACCCCATAATTAGAGAAGAAACCCAACAACTGCGTACTTGCGCTGACACTGTCACCTTGACTGGTGATGAAACGTTTGCGATCTAAATTTCAAGCTCATCGATCAGAACCTCCGTGAAAACCAACAACATTCTGAGCTATGATCAACAAAAATTTTCAAATCCATTCAGGTATTCCACTAATCTCAGTAAAAGCGCATTGAATTTTTTCCCGAACACTGAATTCTACTCATCCCAACCTTCCCGGATTTTGCAAATAGGAAAAAGACGTATCGATCATCTTAAGAAATCCTGTTGACTGGACGTCCAGACGAAAATCTGTAACAAAACATCTTCGATGAAACCACTTGTGGAATGTACTACTAACCGTTTTCCATTTCCACTCTTGCTGTGCAGAAGCGTGTAGTATGTCGAGTGCTTTACACGAAAGCGCAGAAAATCTAAAACCAAAGTCCAAATAACTTATGAATACGATCGCATTAATCGAACTTTTTAAAGCAACGTTTATGCGGGAAATTTTATCGAGCAGTATAGGAGATTTAGACAGCGTTACAACAGATTGATTATAGTGAAAACTTGTCGAGTAGCGAAAAAATGAGTTAAACGTTCTCACCTAGCTTGAAGTCATGCAAATCTGTTAGTTCATCAGCCGCTGAGGTGTGTACGTTAGCAAAACGGAGCGCTGCATGGTTCAGGGACTCCCAAAGAATGTATGGAAATGGCTGCCAAAATCGATAGCACACCCCCCCCCCCGTGTGCTTAACAGAGGAAGCGGAATCTCCAGCCTTTTCGACCGCGCATTATATAGGAGCATCGGGCCACAAAGATGACCTGATGTAATCTATCATAATAGTATTACGCAACACAAAGCTTAAACTGAGGTCTACGCTTGCCAGCACACAACGTTCAGGGCTTTGCGTCCGAATGTGCCTGCCCCTTAGAATTCCTATAGGTTGAAATTAGCCCAGACTATGTCATTCCCGATAATTTTCATCTTCACTCAATTCGCTGTATTTGTCGCAATTTGTCAAGTTTCATGTGCGCGATTCAAAGCACCAAATAAAATCCTCGCGTGTTACAACAAAGGGAATCCGGTTTTTCACATCGCCTAGTTTTGTTGGCAGAAGAAGCAACATATTGATGGGAGAAACGGAACAAACCAGTGGTCTGCCACGTCCACAATGCACCCCGTTGTGACTGATCAAATCTGTTTGTTCATCGAAAGGGTTCATTATTAGGGCTTCTGAGTGTTAAAATCAATTCCAGTCGGATCCATATGTTCTCGCGGAGCAACGCAAAGATCCGCGGGGTTAAAATTTGTTTATACACTAGTGAACTGGCAGGATATTTACGAGTGTGAACGTAGATGAGCGATTTGTTTAGAATGAATCGACTGGTTAACGACAAATGCCACCAGTGGGAGGCCACGGAAGCATTGTGCAGCCCTTTCGTCCTGGTTTGGAATTATCGGTGTTGCGCAACTTCTGCTACCCGGTCTGGAATGCCAACTCGAGGTAAACGATAGTGAGTGATCGTCAGACTAATGGTCAGTTAAGTACAGATGAATAACTGTTTCACATCAAATATCTCATTGGTCACATAGGTCATAGAGTCAGCATGGTGATCGATAATTGGTCTGACAAATTCCTCTCGGAACAAAATTGTCCAATAGTTAAATGAACGATCTTGTCCGGTTTTTAACCGGGCTTGACAAAGTTTGACAAATAATCACTCATTTTTTGTTTGTAGTATTCTATGGACAAATTGGATCAGCCAATTTGTAAGAACTATGTATAGTACTGTGTTTATGTTTTTTCGTGATGTGTAGCTAAGATAATCTGACTTTTGTCCCGGGGTGCATGAAAGATCATCATGTATGTTCAAATCGGTCAGCTTGCAGGTATGCTAACCCCGGTTGGGTTTCTCTTCATCACCACAGAATTTAGCTATCGATCATTCTATCTATTCACAATTATTGATCGGCTTTATTGACCACTCAATAGAGACGGCAAGTTGAAGGTCAGTAAAGACTGTCGCAGACTGAAGATTTTTCGAGAAACGGACAACTGTTTTTAAGTCGCGTATGCATAAAATAGTTCTCAGGCGTAGAACATCAAGTGTGATTTCGTTGTGGAAATGGTATTAACGCTGTTGGCTATCTGCCTGTTTCATCTATCAACCAGAAACGCAAGTGAGCTGACGTGATCGTTTTATGTTAGAACAAAAATGCCATCGACTGATGATGACAAGCTTAACAAAGAAATACCAGCATTGTAGCTACTGATTTGACGCTCGCTTTTTCGTACTTCACCCCCCAAGATGCGTGTGATGACGACTTCAGTGGTAAGTGGATGCGCATCTAATCGCGGATTATGATGTTATATCACTTGCCAGGTTGGATGTCAGACTGAATTAGAATGGTTTTACGGATTGATGAACGTTCATTTTGGATACTTCTTGTTATGACTCGCAAAACAGTTGTTTGTTCAAACTGTCCCACAGTATGCGGTGAATTAAACGTGCTTGCATATTAGGAAGTTTTGTTTGGACGATATTGATCAATGTAGAATTAGTCAATTTGTGAAATGTCTTCGACCTTGGTAGAGTTCGAATTCGCGCCTGGATGCAACTTATGCTTTTCCATCGTGTGTACTCTACCAGCTGAGCTATGAAGTATAAGGGAACTATGGACTAATGAAATCCAGTAACATTTGGAGCATTTGAACATTCTTCAGCTCGTTCTGGGCAAAGGTACATGAAATATTGGTCATTTTGCGTTAGGATTAGAGAACAGATATTCTGACTGGCAATTTCAGCATGGACATAGGCAATTGTGAAACCATTTTCGGATGAAATTGATTTTCTCCATGAAAAACATTATCTTGACGTATTTCATTTGCTTAATGCCACGCAAATCGTTTAGTTCAAAACGCTGGAAAAGCTCAAACGGATAAATTTAAATTTACCGCGATTTTTGGATCAGCTCGTTAACCTCCACATTGTGGTATCATAAGATTTTGCGGTTTCATGCTCGCTCCAGCACTGTCACGATAGCGATGCACGCGAGTTACTCAAAGCCCTTAAATAACCTTGATGCTGTGTCACCTCTGATATCAATAAAGACCCTTCCTAACAAAAATTTTCCGGTTCATGATTAAACATGATTATGAGACCTCACTTAACTTATAGACGTAATTATGTGTAGTGTATTCGATAGTATAAGGATTCCTGTCAGACAAGCCAGTTTGATAATGTTTATGAATAGATTCTAGGATAAATGTTGGAACCTTTTCAGAAACATTTAAGAAATTTTCACGGTCTAGTGTGATTTAATTTTCCGTGCTCAGACGAGTTTACTTCAGCGATCAAATTCACCGAGTTTTAGCCAGCCCCATTAACGTTTACAAGCAGATAGTACATGGATAACCTGTGGCTAGGATCCAGTCGCTTTTCAACCCTTTGCCTCATGGTGTCAGTTATCACTGCACTATAAAATCACGGACAAAATCAACAGAACAATCAAATATTTAAGTCTCATGTGGGTTGGACAGGTAGGAAATTTAACGGTAATCGGTATCTGCGTGAACTTGACAATCTGCATTTTGTAACGCATTCTGTTTTTCGATGATCGGGCAAGTACGATGTTAAAAGCAGGCATCTAACTATCGACCGAAACGCATAATAAACATCAGAAGTCAGAAAATTACTACCGCTAGCAATTTTCAAGCGTAAGTGTACATCTTTTGGGCAGAATGTGAACCCTTGAGTCTTTTATTGTATTACTTCTTTCGTTGATGGAGTAGTAGCCTAAGGCATATTCAGCAGGGAATCATGACCAAAGGGAGCCGACAAGTGGTGAAGCTGATCGGCCTTGGGAGGATTCGATCCCGTTCTTAGCTGCTTGACCAGCGCCGAACTTAGAGGCATTTTCGCATGGAAAAGTCAAATACCGAGGACTGGAATTGAACAGGAACTCGAGTGTCTAGCAAGACTAACACAATGCTTTAAATTGGTGGGGAGAAGTGGAAGTTCGGAAAAATGTTTGTGCAGCACTGTTGGTCACGGGACGGAAAATCTCCTAGATAAACTGAAAATTACGGTTTCAATCCTTGGTCATGTCATTTAAATTTTACTTTTGTACCGAGAGGAAATAAGGATTCAGTTTGCTCGTACGACTGGACCAAGTTAGACAATGTATTTTTCTATTGGTAGGAGGAGTGTGCAATATTAGGATCGTCATACCGAGATGGGTCCTGATTAGGGAAGCGCTTGTGGCTGAATTTTGTCCTGGACATCACATGGCAATTGATTACTAAACCGTATTGTTCTTGCACAGCGAACACTGTGTGCATAATGGACAGATCATACACGTAAAAACTATCACGTGAGACTTGAGTCTCGTATGATACCGTTCATCACTTTAATTTCCGTTCATTTAGGAATCGGGAATGGTACCTGGTCCTTGGTTTGCAACAAAGCGGTTGTATTTCTTTGGTATTTCAGACAGGACGCCATATTTGTGACTTAAAACGTACGATGACACGCGATGCATATAGACCTGACATTTAAGCGGAAATATTGATCCATTTTCTGTTGTTTGCGTTTTTTCCGTGGATATTTCTTATTTATGTGCCCCTAATCTGCAAATGACCGGAAACAGCAATAGGAAGTTAGGCTCCGTGATAATGTTAAACTTGAAGCAAACCATATATACGACAGTTGTATTTTCTTGCCTTAAAGCATACCAGATTCGCCACCAAACGGACATAAACTGTTCGCTTGATTTTTAAATCATATTCTGTTCCGGTTAAGCTTCTGTAATGGGTTCTTACCTTATTTACGCTTTATTCCATCGAAACGGATTTGACATTTTGTTGATTTCGCGATTGTCTAATTGTGCCTGTCTTCCAGCATTCCTAAGTGCACTTAGCTGTGAGTTTTCTCCATATCTGAGCGTGTCGGTTTCTGTCCTATCAGCCGCACACATTTCGGCCTGTATCGTTTATCATTTTGTCTTTCATCTATTTCCTTCTTGCATTAATTCCACTATGAAGTTCATCATTTTCAAATGCGAGAGTTGCGGCCCTCAATAGATGTCTACTAAGTTGGCAAGTTGACCGGCAGTGATTCATTCCAGTTCCTATGTGGTTATCGAAATCCCATCATAAATGTTAAAGATTTATTAACGATAAAATTCCATGCGAGGATGACTAACCAGTCTGCAATACAGGTTATACAATCACTTTTTTACGTACAGATTTGTTAGAAATCGAATAACTGTCAATTGTGATCCGTCGGAGGGGACGGCTATTCGGAACAGACCCGATGATTGCCTAGAAAAAAAAGAATCATCTTACCAAAAGTCCAAATATCACTTATCCATAAAGGTTGACAACCACCATCTAGAAATACCCGAGAATACTTTCACTGTGACAGTAATTTCATGTTATTATCATTCAGCAAGTGAAATTCTAAGTAGACTCGACGCTTCTGTAGCGTAAGGAATTTTACCCGGCTGTTTCTCTAACTTGAGAGTGGTCCGGAAATTTCGCATACCAGTAAAGCGTTACGTACAACGTGATCATTAGGACCGGGCACAGGTTTAACAAATAACATCTAATTTTTAGTGCTGACATTTAAATGTTGGTGAAAAATATTGTTTTCGGCCAACTCCTATCGCCCTGGCGGAAATCGATTCTGATGCTTGACAAATCTGTATACACAGTCTATGCTGTCCAGTACCTAGGAGGGCTGAGTGAATTAAGCTAGTTCAATACCGAAAGATGCATTGGCCGTTTTATTCCAGTAGACCGAGTGCCCAGCGTTTCTATTGAACACACACACATATATGCATTCATTCATGCATACATACATACATAAACACGAATGATTGCAATGAAGCTAAAAAATTGTAGCCTTTGGTAATAAAACTGGATCTGATGTTCACACTTGCCCGGTTCGTTGGGTTAGGCAGCCCGTTGGTACACTGTCATGCAAGGGTGGACCTAGCTTCCTGGGACTGGTGTTTGTAATTTATCCATTTTGGGGTCATGACGTACGAATCCGCTGTGGACCGTTATCCTGAATCTACGCGGAAATTCATTCAAGCATTATATAACATAACAAAACCACGCGCACGATCTCTGGAGTTTCCGGCTGGTTTCTGTAAGATCGCCTGATAAAAGTAACGAGATCCCCATCATTTAATGTGGAAACTGTCGTTCAATAGACGTGATTCTTCTTACTTCCGTCACCACGGGACAGAGCTGAGGATGAGCCAATGGGTATAAAAGCGCCCCACGTAGGTGGGGCACAAACTAGGAGTTTGCTGACCTTCGAGTGTGAATCACTTGCGTTGGAAGTATCAGAGGTGGAGAAGTTCAGAACTTCAGGTGAGTTAAGTACGATTTTCCGCAGATAGCAAGCGAGTTGCCAAGCTACAGGTGAGCACAAAGAGAGTTTGGGTAACATTTGGACCACAAATTAAAAAGACCGACGATCACTTGCAGAGGCTTTGATTAGCCTGCCTTAGTTGGTTCTATCTTTTCAGCTGTTAAAAGTGCTGAACTGCAGTTTCCAGAAAGCAGCTTTATTTGCAACGAATGTTTAGTGGGCATTCTTCAGCCAAGATCGAATGACTTGTTTGGCTAGCCGTTAAATTAGGAAGGTCACCGGATATCTAGTGAGCGCTCTGACTGTAACCATGTGATGGACTTCAGTGCCGGTCGGGCAATCCTTACGCCGGCCGCATCGCAACCTGTTTCACATGAGTTGACATCAGACTAACTGGTAGAAAACTCACATTTAAATTCATAAGGAGTCAAGGTCCGGTCAGAAATATAAATGGATTCATCCAAGACATCCAAAATGATGATGGGAACATTGTCTGGTTTAATCAGAGTAAATTTTGAATTGTTTAGCCCAAAAGGTACTGTCTCCTAAGGTTAGCTTTCTCAAACTTAAAGCTTCTAGTGATACCCAAGTGTTTACCTCTCATTCCGTGGGTTCAACGAATGCCTCGAATGTGCATCAGCCCTAATGCCTTTCGTGTTTATAAGCCTTCACATTTGCTGACTCAAACACGCAAATTTTAAGTTTGATTGGTCATTCTTCAGGCGACATCTTTCACAGGCGAATCTCAGGCCATTCGGTCAGACTTGCACGGGCGAAGTATCCGACTTGAGATTCGCTGCTATTCGAACTCGGATTTCCAAACTGGAACACGTACGTGTGTTAGCACCGTGCCGTCAACTTCCGTCCAAACTAATCCCAATTACCAGTTTAGATTGGTGCACATGTCATCCTCAGTGACAGCCAGCAGTGACCGATAGTATTTTCGGTTTATGACGTGCAATATTATTTGATTTCCAACTATGAGACCATTTCCAGATCAATTTAATTGGGTGAAGTTCTACAAGTTTAACCTCACGTGCTTCACAATATATCGGATTCTAATTGGTACTGTTTATCTGTTTCGCTTGAAATGTCCTCATCGACTGATCTCTAAGGATCGATATACTGATCTGGAACGCTAAATCTGGGGGACTGTGAATTTATCTGCATACTCAATCACAGATCCGGACGCGTATATGGCAATCTGTTTTTGAAAGACTTATTTTCAGTTGCATCGTCCGTGATCCGCGTTTAAGTGACGGGATCGTTTTAATTGAACTTATTACTTCCATTTTTATGAAGTAAAAATGTACGGCATTTTTTAGGAAGAGGGCAGCGGTCAATAGAAGGCTGCCAAGTGGGGAAATCGACCGGCCCTGAGAGGATTTGAACCCGCAACCTTCATGTCCAAACGACACGACCTTATCCGCTTGACCACCGCGGGCTTCATTTCGGCAACTCGCTGTTACATCAGACTAAGCTGAATGAGAATGAAATCAAGTTCAGAGTGATTCAAATCATTTACGGGAAATCATTTTTTTTTAATGAGAAGAGAGAAAGCATCCACAATTGGGTTTTTGCCTTCACAGATAGCTATATATCATACTGTCTTTTAGTGAGCCAACTTGTACACGAATAAACGAGAACAATGGGACCAAAAAAGAACAAAAAAACGCTTGCAGCCGCACTGCACCGAAGCCAATATAAAATCCTCTAGCTCATAGTTTATCAGGTCTACCACTAAGTAAGGATAAACCAAATCAGCGGCACAACATTAAATCGGAAAATCAATAGACGATGGTTACTATTGGAAGAAATCCCACTTCAATGAGTTTTCGATTTACACCTAATCCCCATAGATTCTCTAATTCGATTCATCAGAAAATGCTCCTACACAGCCCGCACATGGGCTCCATATTTTTCATCCAAAATCTACTCGTTAATTCGAACACTTCACTCTCGTCAGTTTATGCAGGTTTAACGTTATGTTTAGCCGGACTTGAATTTTATGTCATTTAAAGCCATGATACCGCGGTTTCCAGAAATCAGCCAGACGCTGACACAGGAAACAGAATCCGGACCAACTGTCAACCTGATAAGAAGCTCGAAACTATTGTTGTTCGCTCTAGGAAAAGGTAGAAAGTAGTCTGATTTTTTGAGACCGGGTCAAGGTAAGCGAGGTAAGGGCTGGAGAAGGCTCGGAAAGAGACAATGAATCACAGATACTAGGAGCGATCAGCCAATGAACTTCAAACAGGATATATATATATATGCATATATAAATATATATAATCTGGTTATAACCAACATTGATAATCGTGTTGACTGGTCAGAGGCCACTTGGCCATTCCAGTTTGAGCGGGCCGGACAAGATTCAAACGAAGACCAGAAGACTGGTTGAAATCTCCTAATTTGCGGATTGGGATTTTCTGCTTTCAGGCTAATGCCAACATTTTTCACACAGTACATGTTTTCGTTCATCGAGAACGATAATCAGTTAACCAATTGAAAAGTTACATCAACATTTCTCCTTAGTTATTCATGAAGCGCACTTCCTCATGGTGATATCCAAATTGAGAGTAGGCTAGGCTAATTGCGTTTTTATTTGAGATGTGGAATAGGAATAGATACACGTGTGTTAGAGTTAATCAAAAATCAGTTTAGTCTCGTCAATTGTTTAGCAATTAGAGATGTTCAGTATGCTATTCAATTTGTCCTACCTTGGACAAATATTGGACACGTGAGCGGACAGATTTTCTGTTCATGTCAGGTCTCACGTGCTGCTCTCTTTCCAACACTCTCCCTTTTTGGACAAGAATCGCCCCAGGGCGTGACTGGAATAATTTAGCGAGGACTAATCCAATGATGGATGAATGTCCATTCTAGGCTAAACGGAGGCAAATGTTGGCGATCACCATTTTTGTCGTGTTCTCCGCTCTTGTTCAAGAAAACCAAACAAATTTTGCCCGAATGATCGCGATGGACCAGTTGTTATTCCTGTCCCCATATGATTGACATTGGCAATGGGTGCATTAGTTTGCGACGATTTATTTAGTTAACCGGTCTTATAGAAAACATCCATGATATCACGAAACCCGAGAAGTTTGCGTCCCGTAATGTCATCACTTTGTTAATATGGCCTCATAGAACGGTTTGGGTATCATTTGTGGGCTGACGAAAGTGTGGTTGAGATTTGAAGTCACACTTCTAACATGGTTACAAAAATGGAACATGGAAATGAATTAAAAATTTGTCTGAATTAATTCACATACGGCGCTGATTGATGATTTCGTACTGCGGTAGCCGGATTACACAAGGTGTAGAATACTGTTTGGTGAACGGTGTTTATTGTATTTCCAGGGGAGTAGAAGTGATTTTTTTTTGAGTGCACGGAGATGAGGCTTAAAGCCCAATTACCATAGGTTTGACTGTTCCCAGACTTTCGAAACAACAACGGTCAAGTGTGGAGGTCGTCTTAGTGGTTGCACTCTGTGATTGTTTCCGGAAATCGCTATGTTAATGTCTCCATAGCTTCCCAGACATGAATAAACAATATGTTACTATGGATAAAGTTAGGAAGGCCAAGTTATCTTGGGAATTCACGAATTCAATGGTTGATTAATAAAGTAGCGCAGACCGGCAGCAGATTGTGCCCAAGCAGTAGACCTTCCTTAGATTCTCGTCACGAGATTGGAAGCAGAATCACATCCTGGAACGGCAACCACATGTCTATCTCTTTCGTTTCACAGCGAGTAGTGGAGGCCTATGAGTTTTCCTCAGTGTTTATTTCTGAACAAATTTCTCGGGATATAAATTTTCATCAGTACTGGGTTCTACCCTTGAATCAAACTTTTCTTGAATAAGTTAAAGGTCTCGTTTAAACTTAATTCAGTCAAATGCCCCTGTGAAGTTGGTTTTTTTCACTTGTCGCTGATGCGAAATTAAACACTTCATGGACGTGAAAAAAGGAGACGGATTATTTTTTGTTCGACGACCTCCTCGTCCTATTAGAGAATGAAAATGTCATCTACGTACAAGTACCACGTCAGTAGTTCTTCTACAGGATTCGAAAACAAACTGCGCTTTGGATTAGAAGCAAAGAATTAGCGATTTGTCAGCTAACTTGAACTCTCCTAGTCTAGAAAAAAAACTTCTTCATCCAAATCGGCTCCGATGTCTCGCTCAACGCAAGAAATGATGACCGACGGTGGTCAGGTAGATACAGCCCGGACGTTTGAACCTGAAGGTCATGAATTCCAGTCCTTCCATCGCCAGTTAACCTCTGTTGGTAACCGCGCTTTGGTAGCGAAATTCTTCTAGAAGATAAATTACATTGCCGTATTATTGAAGGAAGTAAAAACACAAAATATGAATAAAAGCCACCATCGGATGTGGACTAGTACAGATCATTTCTAAACTCTTCTTGTGTTCCATTTTTGTAACCACAGCGGAAATGATATCGACCGTCAACCACAATTTGATCAGCATATTCGAAAAACTATCATGTTATCCGCAATTTCTGTTAAACTTACCAAAGGTATTCTAAATATCATAATTATGCAGCGATATTAGCTAAGTGTTGAAGTCATAAAAACATACACAGTGGTTTGTGGTATCCCAATTAGGGCGTTCAACATTTAATTATACCGAACACTGTGCCTAGTTTGTCGGCAGAGACCCCGGCGGTAAACTAGCATCCGTCATCATGACGTTTCGACTTTAAACTAGCGAGTTCGAATTCCCACGTAGCCGGTCATTTTTTTGTCCGTTTACCGGGTGCAGCTTTCGGGAAATTGTGTACCTGGTCATTTTATTGGCAACGGAATCAGGAGATAAAATAAATTATGCATATTTTGTTATAATATGAATCAACTTTATTCGTCAAATAATCGGACTTATCTTCCCAAAATACTATTGAATTTTTTGATTAGCTACGGATCCTGGACAGGCATGTGAAGGTTCGTTTCAAATTTTTGCTTTAATTATAGATGTACTCGGAAGAATTGGTTAATCACATTTCATATTTCGTAACTTTTAAGGTGTGCTTTTCTAATAATCCGCAAATCTTCTGTTGCCAAGTGAATCAATTAAACTGTAGCCTTACAGGACAACATCCGAAAACACCATGCAAATCAATTTTGTCCTAGAGGAGAAATCTGTACACAGATCCCCGGTCGATTTGTTACACAAAACGATATTTCCATCAGTGTCGGATATATTTAGTAAATTGTGTAATAGACAATTGTTCATTTGTACTGCGCCGCCATTAGTACCATGATATGTGTAGCTTCTCCATTAGATTATATGATAATGGTACCTGGATCGTCAACTAGTGAGCAAAATAGTTATAAGTCAGTCCAAAAGTTGCAGGCTTATAAACGTTAGGAAAATAGACCGTACGCGAAGAAACGCAGGAAGCCTTCATAAACTGGTAGGCGAGGATGGAATTCCTTTGATCACCGCCATACGTTCTATAACAAGACAAGGTTTTCAGCAATGAACTTATGCTTGGAACTCGGAAGAACAATAGTATTTAGTTTTCAGACCCTCAATCCCAACTTGCTAGACATAACGAATAAGGACTGCCAGTCGTTAGTTGGCATACACGGGTGAGCTTCAGGCTTCCGGTAAGCATAGTAGTCCATAGAAGAGCAGAAAATGGACGACCGAGACTCGTTGATGAAATGTTACACAAATGTTAACGGATACGGCATGCATTTTCGCACCATTTCTGGCGTTGCCTACACCTGAGAGCAAGCGGACAACAAAAGAGTTGTCTATTTCGTCAAACAAGACACTCGCATCAAAGTGGATCGTCCTCGAAGCCTGAAGCGAGAAAGGAAGAGGGAAACAATACAATTCAAGCCATTAATTTTAGCACAGTCTAGGTAAATTCGCGGGAACACTAAACTTCCAATCAACCAGTCACTAAGTTACCTGTACACGCACGCTTCGGATGAACCTTTTGTCCGGCGATTTGTGAACATACGGAGTTTGCCTGCATGTATACACGTTCAGGATTGGTGGTTTTCAAGATTGAAGTCTCAGCAAACTTTGATTCTGTGCGAAAATCATCAGATAAGATGCTTACGTGATTATCATTCTAGAAAATTCGGTGAAATGAATCGGGTTAATTATGTTCGCTTAGAATTGGTAATTCGTAGAAAATATGCAATTTTAAATTCGAAAGAAGTCCGAGATAAGTTAGTGGTGCTAGTTATACAACATCTGGTGATTCATGGCATTCCGATCTTATTTTGGACTCAGTAACTGAACATCTTAGCCGATGTTGTCGCTAAGTAAGACAGGGAAATGGCACAGTGTTTCTGACGAGTTGCAGTATCTAGTTCGGAATCTATCCCCTATGAAAATCGATAGCATAGATATCGTGAAACAAATGAAATCTAACCGGATTTCTGTTTGAAAGCTATCATTCAGGTCAATTTCTACGTAACCATAACCGATCACGTCTGCGACTCGTTAGCAGTCATCAGCTTGTACCAGCTGCAGCTTCAGAAAACAAATAGAAAGGACGTAAATTCCCTCTCGTTAGTAACAACCTATCCTATTCATGTGATTAACGCACAGGAATTCATCCTGTCTTTGGCTCATCTTGATTACCGGCTATCAATCTGAAGTTGGTTGTAAAACCCGAAATGCTCACGCTGGTTGATTTGAATTAATTATCATACTGGTTAGTCGTGTTGACTAGTTGTATTCCTAACGTACAACCGTGGCTTGATGTCGGATATCGGCTGGGAGTCAGGCAGATCAAGCGGTCTATTTCTGGTGATACAATAGGAACCCAGTTCACAATCTGAAACGGCTGAATTGCAATATTTCCTTGTTATGGTTTAAGGACTTGTCGATCTCAGCTCATCATCGGGCGATGCCTGGTGCCTAATGAAGTAGTTTAGTTTGACATATGGGCAGTCAAGATACGGACTTTTCTGCCTTCAAAAACATCAAGGAAATTAGCTGATGTTATTTCCCGGCTTTCAGATGAGTTTTCCGTATTCAGAATTGCATGCTGATCCACGGTACATCAACTGCGTTGCGATTCAGGTCAGCTTCAATTTGGTTTTGACTGCTACTTCATGGTGTCGTGTGCTGAAAAGAATAATAAACCCTGAATGATGAAGGAATGCCATCAGCACCAGTCTGTGGTGTCTCCACGACTCAGAGATTTAAGTAAGATGGCTTTCGTGGGTCAAAAATCAAATTTTGTCTGGCAAATTACTGAGAAGAGGGTAAACGAGGTATGTTTTCAAAGAACCATTAGATTAGATAAAATGTTTCTTCACGAGAAGTTAATTTAGCACTAGAGAAGCCACTCCGGTAAAAATAGATGGAGAGAAACAGCCTAATGGTAAACAAAACACCATTAATCAGACACGGTAGACGAATTGATAAGAGACGTTCCGCTGGTGATCTCCAGACGTGTCTCCTAATGGATTCTGACAAAGCTATTGACAAGGTCCCCTAAGTCGGTAGTATAAAATAGACTGAAGTAAACGACCAAATGTTGGGGAAATTGTTCTGTATAACTTGCGGCAAAAATAGCATCGATAAGATAATATAACTGAAAACAAGCCAGAAGCAAAGAGAATAGCTGGCCGCGAGTTCGGTTCGCAATCGAAGTCTCGCGCAAGCGCTACGCGAGAGCAACTTATTGTTCTCATGCCTGATAAAACAAACGCAACAAGAAAAATGCCAAAAATCACCATTAGACTTTACGGTAGATTGAAGAAAGGATGTACAGGAATAAAATTTGCTCCCAAAGACCGGTGGTATCACAAAATAGTCGTATTTTCATGGATGGTTCCTTCCAAGGACCCAGCTCATTTGACGCTACTCTTAACTGTTCCACTTGCTTTATTAGGTTCATTTAGCAAGGCACTTGAATGAACAGAGAAACGTGAATCGATACATCAATATAATAAAGCAACCAAGAGCGGTAAAATAGATATTAATGCAATGAAAAGAAGAAGTTTCGTTGCGGCCGTTTCGGTCGCATTTTCGTGCTAGATTTGCGCTCGGCTGCCTTCGGGGTCCGACTTCTGAATCAAAGAATCTGGCTAGGCTTACCAAAGAATCGTTAGTTTTCGATGTCGGCAGTCGTGTTCGCTCGAATACCTACGGTGTAAGCTCTTTTGAGAACTACGGTTTTCCAACCCTTATTCATCCAATATGTGGGACCATGTGGTACACTATAAATGATTGAAGCTCTGCAATTATCTGATGGTAACACTGGAAGAAGGACAGGAAATAAATTGAACACATTACTGCAGCCCAAGTGCTCAATTGACTTGCCTATTTTCACTGTTCTTAGACTGTTACAGACAGCAACAACTTGCCGTAGCTAGAACCCGGAAAACTTTCGACATAGGCGTTTCCCGTTTGTCTCATGTGCACTTGTAGTATCTTACTGCTATCACCGCTTTTCGATGTACACATACGAAGTTGGTCAATCTTCGCGCGTCAGATAAAGCGGTTTCGATCTCTTGTGGTTAATCTAGCCTCCGCATCTATATGAGCAAATGAGTCAAGTCTGTATTGTTGAATCCAATCCCATTCAACAGTTGTCTGCGTGCAGTTTCGTTGGGCCGTTCTGTGTGGGGGCCGAATGGAATAAAATGTGGATTCTTGTTTGTCCTCCTGTCAGTAAGCGCCCCAACCGACTACAGATCTCCTGAGACCAAATAATAATTTTACAGAGATTTTTCCCGATTACTTCTAAGCGTGCTTTCAACGGGTAATGTAGTCGTCGCTGATGTCTTGGACGTCAGATTTGGCTATTCGGCAGCAACAAAAAGCCCCTGAGAGGATCATCAGCTGTCCAAGCCAATTGAGCAGACTAGGGCGATCCAGTTAGTCGGGTTTGCTGTGACCATGAACTGTTCCTAACGAACACAAATAGTTCTCATCGAAAGCGACCTCGGCTAATTTTCCATCCTCCCCGTTTTTCCCATAATTGGACTCGGATTGAACGCAAACGGTCATTCGTCACTAGTGGCGTGATGTATTCGAATATTATCAATTATTCTCGTCAGCATTTGTGAACTCAGATCCTACGCTAATTTGTTTTTGCTTTTTGATTGCACTTTCTCAATTGTCACGTCACAAAAATCATGTGTCCCATACAACTGATCCTGCTCCATAATTACTAACTCCAGTTCCATCTACAGATTTAGACAGAACCCGATGTCCCGGATCTGGTTGAACGCTGGAAAAAGTTCAAAGAAGGCCTGATCCCCGCGACAGACGCTATTTATGTGCCACTTGGGAAAGACGGAAAACTCTGAGACCATTTGCTTTGTTAAATATCTGCTGATGGGTCCCTCCGGATGGAATGTAAAACAACTTACATAATTGTCGATGGTGGCCAGAAGTTTGCGAAATGACCACTAACAGTGGTGGAACGGGGAATGTGAAAAAATGGATAAGCATGCGACCATCTGCAGTAGCCGCAATATTTGATGACTGATTAGGCGAACTGGCCCACGAGAACCACGTGTAAGTAAGGGGATCAGAGATAATGTTAGTTCGCTAGATCTTGTTAATGAACATGGTTTAGATTGCTTGCCGGTCTACAATGAATAGCACTTCCTCTGGTTTGCCTTCACAGTGAATCTTCTACTTAGGACTTCAATCAAGCCAGCTGGGTATTGGTTCCATCAGGAATGGATATCATCAGGAGGTGGGCTCTCTGGAAGGTTACAAGACAGCCAGAATAAATAATCTGTCGCTGTCCTGTTTCAAGTATTTATAATTAACAAATTTCTTGAGGTCTACATGGGAGAAGTAGATTGTTCCTAAGGACTAGTGCCAATTGGTGATCAAACCGATCCGAATTGGTATAACCTTTTGTGAAAACTACTGGTGTATTAGTTCGGAAGGTGCCTAGAATCTTGAGTGCAATTCCTGCATTGATTGCGACAGTTAGGCATATGACCCAAGATCGCCAAACTTCATATTGAAAGATTACATGGACCCTAACCCGTCGTTCCTTCTGACAGGGGTTAGGATTCTCAAATCCTATTGCCATTTTATGGACTTATCGACCTAAGCTGTGTTTCAGGCAGGGCTTTCCTCATGGAAGAACATGTTACATGACAAGCGATCTGAGGCCTAAGACGATACGTGAACCAGTCAGGTTAACCCATTTAGATTTAGTGTTTTTATGAAAAGTGAACTGTAGGACCTTCACACCCAAATCCTCTGCGTTACTACAAAAAACTTTCTTACCATTGTGCTACAACGACACTACTGTTCAAAACTGTTAGCCTCCAAATATATTTCGTCCAAAGCGGGTGTTTCCAAGACTTATAGCAGAACCAGTCTTGCCGCTGTTGTGAATACTCAATCTTAGTCGGTGGTCGAGGATCACGCCGATCCCATAGGTGTTTCAAGTTGGGAAACGCCGCCATACCTTGTGAGGACGTGATAACACTTTATCCGGTATACAGGCCACTGTGCATGTGGCTAAACTCATTTGTAAAACACGTCCAAGCGGAAGGAATCCACTTTCCCAACGTTTATCTTTCCAACAGTACAGTTCGACTTTTGCCGAACTCTTTCTCGCAACCGCAGTTCGCACCTCGCAAATGCGAACTACATTCCGAAACCTATCTACAAGATCGATATAATAGTCGAAGTTTACTTACTACTTTTGTGTTCACAGAGCAACCTGACGTCATCCACGTATTCTAGGTCAAACAAGTTTTTTTTTACCTAAATCACATTGAAAGCTTGTTCTGATTCACCAGCAATGATGGTACTTTTTCATTATCTTCGAAAAATTTGCAGAACTAATGGGCACGAATCCTGGTAAGCAGGAATGTCCTAATCAGCCACCAACTTTTTTGTGTTCTCTGCCATCGCCGCTAGTCGATCACACGAGCGGATACACACACACACACACACACGCACACGCGGATGCACACAACTAGGCACACAGTGTGCCATTCACAGTTTAAGTACATGTCTTATTTGACCTGGGTAAAAAGGGTTGATTTTGAACAATACTCACAAATTTCATTGAGTTGGAGGATTTGAGAAGAGTTCGATTTCCCAAGGCCAATGTGAAATGCATCGGGCTGCAAAGAGCTAACGATATGCCATTTTTCGCTGACAATCCTCGTTTGTGCACATATGATCACATGAATCACTCGGATTATTGGGACATATCGATCCAAGCTTCTCATCCATTCGATGTTGTGAAAAAAATCAGTGATTCATACTGTCACGTTCCATATTGGAATTTGGTGAAGTTGAAGAATCAAAAAGCGATTAGCTGTGAGCACAGCAATTTCATGCACCCATGCATTCACACGTAGGGCACACACAAACACACACGCGGGTTCAAACAGGCATGTGCATGGGCGAGCCCTGTGTGGGCACAGTGGCGTCTGTGCAAAAAGTAGCACGCCTACGAGAGGTGGATTCGAGACCACCACGACTCACCTGTCGATCCGTGACACCACCAATAGGCTGTCACTCATCGGGAGAAATACCCGGCGTTGTTTAATGCACCGGGATTGAACGTCACGACTGGGAATGATTCCAATAAAAGAAAATTCACACACAAGTGGTCTGTGAAACAACCGGAAAGACCATATTAGATGGGTTGCATAACACGACACAATGTTCATCGCGCATCTCATGCATAACATTTATACCTTGTATGGGTCGAAATAAAATGTAGCCGTAAACGAGTAAATGAGTGTGTTGATCAGGACTGTTCATCGACAGCCAAGTTAGCACACGAGTAGGATAATTTTCATGGAGTGTGTTAACCTCCCGGGGTTATTCTTCTCTCCTACGCTTCGGCTAATTTGTCAAGATCTCTGTTTCGTCTGTCATTCCAATCGGCTTGACTTGTTATTCGCTTGCTTCCAAATATGTTCACACACAAATTCAGTTTTCTTCTATTAGTTGTAAATATTATCATATTTATATAAACATCGTTAAGGAACCGTGGAAGCACTGTATAGCTGTTTCACCCTTGTTAGAAATCATCAGCAATGCATATCCACCGCGCCCGAACAGGGACGCGAACTCGGGACGAACAATTCTGAGTCAAACACCTCAGCCATTGTGCTACCGTGCAGACGTTCTGAACTGTTTGCTGAATTTCACCACATGATGATGTTGCACCTACCCGTCACTGATTTGCACGGCCACGGGCCGTTAGCGCAAAGCAGTCGACCCATACAGATAGATGACTTCTCTGCAGGTAGCCTAATTACGACGAAGGCTTTGAAAACAGCCTACAGACGTTGGTTACTTGGTAGATATTAGTAGTAGAGGATCATATACTTTCGTGGGCGCCGCATCATGTAGTGAAGTTCACCAAACCGTTGAGAGTCTGCCCGGTAGCGTAATGACTAAGGCTTTCGGCTTAGAATCATTCGTCCCGGGTTCGAGTCTCTGTTCGGGCGCGGTGGATATGCACTGCTGATGATTCCTAACAAGAACGAAACAGCTGGGTACCGTTACCATGGTTTCTTAACGGCGAGTTGAACGACGATACCACGTGGTGAATTATTTGATGAAAACATTCAATCTATCACTATTACTAACACATACAAAGCCCTCAAATTTTTGGGACCATTCGCAGTTGCATCCTCGCCTGTTGCAGTTAAAGTCCTCCGGGATTTCTCCGGGAAGTGACGGTCATGGTCCCATCCACTCTCACTGCTCCGTGAACGTGTTAATGTTGACAGACGTCCTTGTGCGCACTTGTGTGTGTATGTGCGTGTGTGTGCGTGTGTGTGTGCGTGCGTGTGTGTATTCTTCGAATGTGTGAGTTGGTGAGCGCATGAAATTTTTACGCTCATTAGCTAGTTCACGGCAGCGTTGTTCTACTGGACTGTCCGTATTTTACCCAGAATAATAAGACGCTAGATAGCGTTCCTCATATGACCTCCGAACTGGTCACCTAGGCAATTCTGCAGTCGCAGTTGACGGAATTCTCTCAGGGGATAAAATAATATAGATCCGAGCCTATTAACGGCAACGAAAGAAGTTTTGCGTATATCGTGGTGCCAAAATAGCATTGAAAGACAACACATGCGGAAGCAAACCACTCTGGAAATTGCCGAACGGTTTGCATGACTTGAAAGCGAAAACTCTCAATAGTCCGTTAAAAGCGGAATTGTAGAAGCTTGTCTGATAAAACAAAGATAATCAAACAAGCGTCACAGAATCAGAACCAGGTATCAGAACAGTCATTAGAAAAAAGGTTTAGAACGAGTTATGCTTATTTGAAAGATTGACACAACCACATTTCCATTTCCGCCTGTAACTCAGAGAGTAGAAGGCAATTCTCTGTCCATCGGTTCCCCATGACATCCGACCTGGTAATATTTTAAATGAGCCCCGGCCGCTCAGACATCCAGCTTCATGGTTGGAAATTACCCCCGGTTTTGTGGGCGATAGTGACTAGGGTAAAATACATGTGCACATATGTGAACTACCACCTACTCTTGACAATTTTGCAGTTACGTTTATTTTTGTCTCAAAAACCAAACTGACAATTTTGTTACCAGGTGCTCTTCAGAATCGTTTCCCTCTACAGAATCCTCAGAAGCGTTATTCAATCATAGCTGGGCATTATATTTTGTGCGCAAAGGTCTATACAATGCAATACAATACAATACAATACAATCAAAAAGATATCCGAATTGTCCTGTTTTTCAGATGATCAATGCGCCATATATTCGGGCAGCCGGTGTGATCACACTGGTTTATGTCACCTGGAGAGATGCAACGGAATCAAATTCTGTAGAACAGGTTTGTCTGTGATTCTCTAATTCGACTAGCTGACGCTGATTTTTGTGCTTTAAAGAATGCACATATCCCAATAATGAATTTTTATTTTGGTAACAGTATAAAAGTAAAGTAACTGTTAAAACTATAACCCATAATTAATTTAGTTGATGTCCCTACGCAAGGTAAATTTAGAAGCGGTAAAGTTCTTCTTTCCTGTGGTCAGGCGTTTGACCGCATGTTTTCGCTAGAAGAACTCATTGCTTGTAGTTTTACGGAGTACAAAAAGAACGCAGCTTGAAACATTCAATCAGAAATGTTGTTTTATTCATAATCACAACATCCCTATTCCCTGCCCAGGTTGTAAAATTTCTGGGTTTCACTCAAACGAGAGTGATTGGGTTTTTTGGACAGATTGTTTTGATCGCTAGCACTGTTTTCAGCCAAAATCGTCTTTGAAAGGAGTGAAAGACAACGTTGCCAGTGCCGAAGGAAACCCCAAAATCCAATAAATAAAGTTGCACTGATTGAAAACAATGACGTAGTCATTCGATTTTGGAAAAAATTGTCCAAGACAATTACTTTCTCATTTTTCCATTTGAAGGAGTTAAACGAAAATGTTGCAGTTAACCGAATACACAATTTATGGTTTCTCGTTCCGATTTCTATTTGCACCATGTGTATTTTTGTGAGTTGACGGAAAAAATGTCCGTTTTGACTGATACGTAGCGATCGGTTTACGCAAAAGTGTAAATACAGTACAATAGAATATAAAATACAATATGGCTGATCTTGGATTGACTGTAAATATCCTGCACCAGTAATTCGCATACTGAATAGTTTCGTTGTAACCACCTAAATTCGACAATATGCCGAATGAGGCAGAAATGTCGCATCAGGTCCAAAGCCCTGAAACGTCAGCCAAAAAACGAACGAAGTTTCAACTTCCCCATTTTGAAAAGGAATAGCGAATAAACTGATTTTTTGAACAAAGTAACGCAAATTTCATGGAGAACGCCAGTGTACTAAAGAACGAAAATGCAACTAGCACATAAACAGGTTTCTTGTGATTGAGCGAGATACGTTTGTGAGCAACCACATCGTCTGAGCTTTCTATTACCTTCCGAGTAAAATACATGAATGGCCTGATCAGCAACAGTCTGTACGAGGTTTATGGAAATGGGATTGTGAATTTCTCGGTGTCATCGTCCGCTATTTACCTTTGACAAGCCGGTAAAGATATTTTTATAACGAAAGCATCTAATAAGGTTTGAAAAAACTTGCGAAATTTCTTTCCAGACGGTAGTGCTTTTTTCCACAAATCGACTTCCAGTTAGTGGGTGGCCATGCAGCGTGAACACCAAAGTCGACATTAAAGTTCTTAGCAGTTATAGACAGTTTTTCGTTACTATTGTTAGAAATCATAATTATTGCACGCCTAACCAGCCGGAATGGGGATGCCTGCAAAAGATATTAACGTTTATGGACTCTCTAACACGTGATATGTTGATGTTGGACAGATCAGCTAGAGTCACCTAGGTTAGATTAGTAATTAGGACGTTGGGTTTGCAACTGTCTTTCTTAGGTTCCTATCCCAAGCTGGTTGATGGACTATTCTTAACACATTTGATAAAACCGAGGGATAGCAGTACTAGTACTATTTTCTTTGGTTAACCGGAAAGCAAAAAATCACTTTAATGCTACACTCAAACGAACGGCTTAGTAATGAAAGGGCTTATCTCATTTTCTCGACTGCCCACTGCGTTGAAGCGTATAAGATCTCCGCAGGTCAGAAATGGTGATAAGCTGAGCCCCTGCTGGTTATCGTCTACCAACAAAGTGACCGACGGGTTTGGAATTCGAACATCCGATCTTCTTCTGATAACGGAGGCTTAATCCGAACGACCACTGGTGGGTTAATTTTCTCAATCAAAATTCAAGTAGTCTGATGTCATCGCTTTGATAGTGGAACACTTTAGTTGTACTTTTCAACTTTCACGACTAAATATGTTAAATGTGCGCATTGTGAAACAAAGTTTCCCACCATCAGTTTTGATAAGGTATTTTTACATTTTTCTCAAGAATACTTCTTTTCAACTAAGTTGAAGGGACATATTCCAAGATTAAATGGGTGATCTTTTTCAGATGTCATCTGTTCGAGCAGACAAATCTCAAAAATGTGGAAAGCTCCACTGCAATGACTTTTCAACCTTGTAACAGTCGAGGTATTCAAACGATCCCATGATCATCCGGTGCGGTGGATTAAATTTTGAAAGGCTGAAAATGTTCGGACATTTTGTTTCCGTGATGATATGAATCCGAAATAAAACAGCCTATTTCGACTTTAACAGGCATTTTCAAGGTCAATCGTTGACCCATATAGTCCGCAGACAAGCATGATTCAAAAGATATGGAGTCCCCAGAGAGGCTTGATTACGTCAGTACCGCGGGTTGTTTATCTTGTTCATCGAATGACTATGATCCGATGGAACACCAACGGACGCGTGTTTTCATGGAACTTAGAGATTGCTCATTTACTGTGCGGTAACATGACATCCGATTTGATGTTCACATGATAACTAAAAGAATATTATGTTCGGATTTGGTATTCATTCAACGGTTATCTGAAAAAACACACCGAATTAGTACGGAGATTTTTTCTATTAGTTTGCCATATAAAACTTGTTTCATTTTTTTTCAACTCAAGGTAATAGAATTATCCCACAAAAACGTCACCTAAGTCTGACTTGTTCTGCACATTGCACAATTTGACCTTTGTCAAATCGATTTTTTACACGCGACTAGCCTTCTGATAATTCATGCTTCCCAATCACAATTAGTACGACATTTTCTACCTGGATCTTTTGTAATTCCATGACGAAAGTGAAATAGCTGCCTTGAGTTTCATCTTTTTGTCTTCATGCATAGCTAGGCAACAGACAATCCGTAATACTTTTATCTGATTTACCAACTATGGTTTACCTACAACTGGCTTCAGATTTTCCGGCTTTTCAAATCGTGAACATCAGTCGTGAGCATTTGATTACTTTTTGATTGTAAATTTTTATTCATATTATTTTGCACCTTTGACTCAAGTGCGTGGCGAACATCGTCCTTTGTATCGTTCTTATGTGACCGAGTAAGAAGAAATGTTCTGTGATACACGTGGCCGGTCTTGCAGTTATTACCGAAAGTCAAATGTGTCCACCTGGGATTCTTCTGTCCGCCAGTTTCCATGCTGGTACACTTCTCCCCCGGTTTGACCTTACATTGTCATTTAAACAGCTAGGTGTATCCGTGGATCTTACAGCCCCTGTACACCCTGGATGAGTATGAAAAGCGAACTGGCGAACACTTGTCATTTTCGTAGCTAAATCACCAAAATCTATGCTTCCTGTCAGCGATTCAAACAAAAGATGTTGTGCGGATGAGTTTTCATGCCTAAAAGCTTGCAGTAATGAGAAAATTGACCAAATTTCTTTGCAGTTCTGTTATTTATTTCGCACATGTCACTGTCATTTGAAAATCTAATGTCCATGTCTGAGCTGCTGTACCTCTTATTAGCGTTCTTAATTTAAACATCTAACCAGAAATCAAATAACTATAGGTTTTCAAACTTAAATTTTAAATGGTATTACATTAGACGTCTATTTATGGCCGTGGATTGAAAGTTCCAGTGGACGACGGTCGATTGCTAAGAGAGGGCTGGCAAGACAGTCAGAAAGAGAAGCTTACTTTGATGGATGTCACATGTTTGCTCAATGTTCCTAGCAGATATTATTTCTCGCCATCTTCCAATTCAAGAGGTGAGATATATGCCGTGCAGAACCGTCTCTAGCTTCCGTGCCTGGGTTCAACCCCTACCGTGTCAGGGTGTTTTCCTAGCTTCATCAGGTCGATGGAGATATCATGTGAAGTTGAACATGCTCATATTTAACGGCTGAAAAGCTTCAAAAATAACAACAATTGCCACGAAATTCCAGCCCCGCTTTTCGGAAGATTGGTTGATTTTGGCTGACTTTTCGCAAAGTCTTAATTGCCCTGAATGATCGATATAACCCGTCAGATTTTCATTTTCTAAAGATGAACTCCCCTTCTTTTTCGTTAAGTCACTCTTTGTATTGGGAGGCTGCATACGCAGTGTGAACTTATCTCTTGGGTGCCTATTGCATAGTCTAGCATCATTGATTCATACAAGCATTTCTGGTCAGATTTTGCATCCATTTCCACAGTCCAGATAATTTAAATGTGTTGTCTGCCCCACGACAGCAGTTAGATTTTGAATATTCGATTGGACACATGGTGGAGTCTAGGTTAGATGCACCGATATCGAGCAATGTAGCCGACAATGCGCTGTGAATTTATGTCATGCTGGGCGTAAATTATAAACTTAGTTGAACGTTAAACAGCAGGAAACTTTGATCGGCCGGAAATCCTGACCGCCACAGCCTTTTCGGCAGTTCTGATTCGTAGTTTTGCTAACCTGGACAAAATGCACAATGGAAAGTGTTCTTTGACATTTCTTTCCCCGGAAGTTACAGCACGTGGCCGTATTCTGTCGTCCTTTGGACGAACGTTATACTTGTTGCTTAATCCCGGCATCCGTCCAGTTAGTCATTTTTCCGCATATCAGTAAACCCATCAAAAGTTTGTGGTTTTGAAACCCATGTCAAAAGGAATAGCAACCAAGTACAATGGAACGAAGCTCGGATGAGCAACATCGGGTCATTTTGCTTTCACAATCATTACCTATCGAATTATAAGATCATGTTACAGGAAAACGTAAACAGCATACAACCAAAAACCATACGTGTGCTTTTTTTAAGACAATTCGAGTCCAGAGTAGTTCTATTTTTCAATCGCTCAAATAAAATACCGTGTGGTGAACATTCTGTCATATATATCACATACCGAACTTGAAGACCAGGAGTTCGTCTGATCCAACTCAAACGGGGAAAAAATCAGAAAGTCATATAAACGTGTGTATTCATCATGGATTGATTGCCGATCAGAAATGCATATACTTTTCCGTTTTCTAGCCGACCAACAGTGTATTCATTTCACCGGAACCCGATAATACGACAACTGGATTGTTATTTATGTTGGCATTTCATTTTCATCATTTTGTCTCTTTTACTTTTACCCGACGCCGGTGCCATGTCATCCCATTGTTTGGGACGAGTCATGACAATAGTAACAATTTGTGATTCTTATTCCCACCGGCTTAGTGTCACCTCTGATTGGTTTGGTGTAAACGAAGGAAATTTTGTTCTACTGATGACAACCCACGATTTTACCCTTGTCCGAAAAAATGAATCTACTGATTTTAGATTGATTTTTTACCACCTAGAGTTTGTCCTGTGTACAACTCAACTAATAATGATAATAATTTTATTACTGTTGTCAATAATCACTCGGAAACAAGTCATTGATGAATTATTCATTTCATTTCACAAATTGCAGAAACAGAAAAGATTACTCCAATGTGTTTCTCGAGGGCTGCTTGCGAAACACGAAAGTGTAAGCATCTGAAATCTGTCTGTTATTGTAATCAATCGAACAGACTGCTTTATTACTTGCATAGAATATGAGAACCGTGTTGTTGGATGTACTCCGTGGACTCGTACGGATGTCTTGTACGCGTAGATGTTCAACATAAGTTTGCACTCTAAAGTATTTTACCAAGACGAATGCGAATTGTGAAGACGCAGACTTGGAACATGTGCGAGGACTTAAACAGTGTCTGCTGTTCAGTTTACCCGAACAAAATAACTGTTGGCATTACAGCAAAGGACCTAAGGAAGTGACAATGGCCGCGTATTTTGTACCACGCCTGGATCTTGTTTTTCACTCTCAGAATTTTAGTATAACCTTCGCAAATATCGAACAGTTGGTGATATATTTCAACCACACCGTATTCGCCGCTTGGAAGAAGGTGTCGATCAATGGAAGCAATTCCCCTCTTGGCAGTATGTCGAGATTGCTTGGAGGAAACAAAATCTCCTTGTAAGCCGATTCCCGAGTTATCTCGAAGTTATGTTCAAAGAGTTCTGATTTAAGTTGAAAACATTCGGAACTTCCCTATGGTGCAAAAGACTTCTCAAAAGTACATCTTCTTGCAGAGCTCACAGCAATGCTTAGTACATGCGCACGCGCAGATGTGTCCGTGTAAGGTGAATCACGTTTCGGACCCATGCAAACGAAATCTCAATAAGTCAGTTGAGTGATATTTCCGAACGATTTTGGCGCAATTCGGAATAGTTTTGAAACGGTTCCAAAATATTATGGGGAATGACATGGGGGTCACGGACTTGCTGGAATAGTATTGACTTTGGATAGTATTATGAATCGAAAAAGTTTTATTCGTTGAAGTAAGAGACTGATATCCAGATAAGGTATCTGCGGAATAAATTATCAAATATCAAAGGACTGTTTGTTTTTTTATAATGTGCGCTTTCTGTTGGGAAGCCGTCAAATAATTTAGCAGTCGGTCAAAGGTCTGCGTAATGCTGCATACTATACTAACGATAGAGCATGCTATACCATAAGGTGTATTCGATGGTCATTTAAGAATTAGTTCAATAGCTAAAATGCTGGACTCGCAGTCGTTCTTACCGGGTGTAGATCCAAGTTCGACTGTATTTCATAAGCACCGCTAATGGTTTCTAACCCTGATGAAACGAGTGCGCTGTGCTTTCATAGCTTCTTAACAATGTGTTAATAGTGAAAAACGAATAATTCGGAAAGTAGTCTGTGTCTTCGATGTTCTACCTTCGAGTTCGTCGGTGTTGACACTGTGTTCCATCTGTGATGCGACGTCTTGTCAAACACTTGGTGACATAGAAAATGCGGGAATGCTTTTGCCGGCCAACAAGATAAATGCCGACTATGCGCAATAAGAAGAACCGACCGACAGTAATCAAAATGTCATTACAAATTTTATCTGCTTTGTAATGCTGTGTAGTGCTTTTGAAGGATGTTCATCGAGGTTGAAAATTGGAAAAATGGAACTAAAGAAGTAAAAGGGATAAATAAGCTTGGGGTCCACGTTTCACTCGGAATAATGATCATGTCAACTGCAGAATATCTTCCCTATCAGTTGACATCATCTGCCATCGTCTACCAACGAACACACATCCACATGACCCTGGGTAAGCTCGTGTCAGAAACCAAGCTATAGTTATCGTCCATGATTCACGTGCTATTCAGAAAACCGTATCGGATAAGACGCGTTTGGCAAAGTGGTAATCAGGATATGTGTTCCTATCATGCCTTGATTTATTCGAAGGTTGTAAACGTCGGTAGTGGATACTTCAATGAACGGGACTACTCAAAACAATGCTAAAAGATGCCTGGTTCTCCTACGTGTTTATTGCAAATATTTGGGCTCAAAATGTTTTGTACTTTCAAACATCGAATTATCCAGTCTGACCTTCTCGTACCATTCAAAGTATAGTAACATTCAGAGCTTGCAAATTACTACAACAATAACACTATCGCATTCATTTTACATAACTTCAAAATCTTGACGTCTCATTTCTTTTGTTACACAAATTTTTAAGTTGACTAATTCAATAAGCAAATAGCAATCGATCTATATGTCAATATCCTACAACAAACACGTAGTTTCTACCATTTTCTTGAATGATGACAGTGAAAATGTCATGAATCAAAGAATGCAAATGCCCGTCAGTTTTGTTTCCCATTTTCAGTGGTCGCCTATCTTGAGCGTCTAGCTTGCAGAGCTCAGAACCGGCAAGTCCATGCAGGTAGGTTCCCGTGAGAAAAAATAACATCTGTTTGCCATTGTTCGGTCTTAGGGAGAAACAGACAAATTGCTAAAATAGTGAGCTTTACTTGTTAAAAGGAAGGAAAAGAGCAACTTTTTTCGAAAAAGAAACAGTTTGTTGGATTGTCGATTTGATAGGATTGCTTTTCTGGTCGCCGAATTGCTGCAGTGTTTGATTATTTTACTCACTCTATCCCAAAATGACTCTAGGCCATCAACGACAAGTTGATGATAAACTGGTTAGCTCACTTTTTAGTCATGCGAAAATGACATCTCCGTCCTGATCAGAAATTTTGACAGAACTTCACTAGAGCTCAAGAGATCTGAGTTATTCATCTGCGTTTATTGAATATTCCCGGTTAGCAGCTTTTTCCATGTTGGAGGTCGAACGTACACTGGTCACTTTGTCCAAACAGACTGACGTCCGTGCATTGACCGGGCCAGCAGTCAGGTTGTAAGGTCAGGAACTCTACATAACGTACTGAACTGGTAAATACGCGAAAGATCAATCAATATCGTCTAACATTCTTTGGACAGCAGGGTGTAACACAAAGTGAAAAATTGCTACTTACAAATCAATAAATTGATCCCACTTAGCCCTGGAATTGCCGGCTCGAATAGGTCAACAAACTCATCTTTAGCCTGGGAAAGAACAATAAGTCAATTTTTCTCACTTGTGCTATCGGTTTCACACATTTCCAGGTTGTTAGTGACAACTGAATTTGTGAATATATCAAGTTATTGATTTGGGTTGAGTATTTGGATGGACTTCTAAATTGGCCGGTTAAAAGATTTACATTTTTAGTACTGAATATTTTAGACTATATATTTCTGCCTCGTATTGTTGTTTTATAGCCCTAAATTACCTTCTAGACGGTAGGTTGCTTATCGGTACGATGATTTATTCTTCGGAAATCGATTCAACCGTTGTGCAACTAAAACATTTCTGTTCGGATTGAGTTGGGTTTGTTACTTTATGCACTCCTCTCGTATGTATTCTTTATGACATGTCCGAAGCCTGAGTGCAATGAAGTGGACATGTTCCATGGACGCTAGGGCCAACTTACATGGGGCGGAGGAAACTTGGAATGGTATAGAACCACAGAAGATCACACAAGATCTAGTGTGATAGCGAGCCGAACTTAAACGGTTTCCGTCCGACTAGCCTGTTAATTTTTCCTTCACATAGATTTGAAACGTCATCCAACATAGTTGCGCACATTTGCACGCATGCATTGTAATGCGTAGTAATTATCTACAATCTACCCATACATTTCCCCGGTCATTTTGTTTGTGCTCTATCTTTGTTCTAAATCCGAATATTTTTGATCAAATCTCATTTGGATAATTCTGAATGGAAGCTGGTAACGCAATGATAACACTGGGTGGTTGTAGCTGGAAATCTTGGATTCATATTCTGAACGAGGTTAGGGGATGTGCTTCGGTGCTAAACTGAATTTCAGAGTGATAGTTGAGTCTGTTATTTTTGAAGTTTAATGCTTATCGGATAACCTCAGATTTGTGCACAAAATGTGTTGTCCAAGGGTAATCAGTCAAACGTAAGAACACCAGTGTCTGATACTACTTACAAGCAATTGACGTGATTATAATGATTTGCCCTAAACAGTAGCAAGTATTTATGTTCCATTTTATTCTGGTTCCTGAACTTAACAACCGGAATGACAAAGATGAAAACAACAGTTGCCAGTGAAAGTGCGAAATGATTTGAACTTTCCTACTTAACAAACTGTGAGTAATATGAATTATCCGCCACCGTTACCCTCGTATCGTATCACGTACTCCTTTGGCTGACTCGCGGGCTATGCTTGGCCGTCCAACCGAGTCCTGGGTAGGGACCAATTTGTGCGAGCACTAAGCGTGAACGTTCCCAATTCCCAATTTTCATTTTCCCTACTCGACACCCTATCTATTTTGTATCACACGGACATTTTGTCGTATGGATTTGAAACCATGTCAGTGAAAATGAGCTTAGTTTTACCATTCAGTTTTTTACTCCGACCGTACTTTGCATCCATTGAATAGCAAACATATCATTCCGACAAGATTATAAATCAAGAAATGTTTGGCTGAGGTAGAGTGCGTTGGTAGTTGACCGTCCATCCGTTCACGACGTGCACCATTCTCTATCCCATCTGGAAAATCCCAGTCTGTTTCAATAAAGTCAATATGTCTTAGCAATCAGTCTTACATCACGCAATTTGACGAATTGAGAAGAAAATACTCATTCAACTTATCCCGTTTTTTTGTGGTCGTCCGTGACAGATGCCCAGGTCTATTCGAAAATCTTTGTCACAAATGTACAATCTGTTTGGAATCGTAAAAGTGAGTTGATAGTGGAAAAGTTTCGCGGTCCATTCCTGTTTGACGTAAACATCTGTCGGCATGATTATTTCCAAGCATTCGCGTGTACGCGAAATTGGACGTTTGTGGAGAGGAGAAACAAACTTAATTCAGGTCAATCCATGCTAACGGTTATAAGCGATTTATCTGACAGGCGAACAGGAAGGCGTAACAACTTCTCGGACAATAAAGTTTGTTACAGTTTACGGAGCATATGGCCTCGTTATTTTAGTTTTTCTTCTCAAAAGCAAAATCGATTCACCGACAACTGGTTCAGTTATGCAGTCTTTTTACCGTGTTCCATCGATTGAGTGCAATCTTAACAAGCCATGCGAAGGGTATATCTGTTTAATGTCCAAAAAGAACATTTTCAGTTAACAAATGCATCAAGTCTCACTGACTGAGATTTTCCCCGAAAGGCGACACGCGGACATTATTTAGATACGCTTAGACACCAGGAAGCCGGTGACAAGCATCCCAAATCAAACGAAGGTACACACACTAATAAGCCAGACATTCGGTTTTCTATTGTAAACCCTCTGATTCTTGGGATATTCGCACTCGGTTACACCGCTTCAGCTCTGGCCCCGCTTGACATCATATTATGCCAAGTGCATGCTCTGGGCCACACACACACACACACACATGCACATGTACAAAGTTTCCCAACCGAATATGCTGTACGCTGTAACATCAGTAACAAATATGTACAGAAGTCGAATTCGATGTCCCAAGATTTTAGCTACAGTGAAATTCCTTGCTAATTACTTTTCCGTGTGTAATGCGAAAGCGGTACCAAGAAATTTTGAAAATGTTTCCTCATCTTGGGTTAGGTTTCTTCACAAGACTGTGGACATAGGACACCGTGGATTTGCGACGTATTTGCATTAAGTAATCCGTTGACTAGACGAGTGATGTATCAGATCACAGTTTTCTCACATTGAAAAGCTTAAAGCCCGATTGTAGACTCGATCGGAGTTGATGTCATTTTAATCAAAATCTGGAGGTTATTGTCAGAACAATTTAGCCCTGTGGACGGCATCATTGTAGTGGCAGGCTGCAGCAGCAGTTTGGACTCATCATCATCATCACCATCATCATGCTGATGATCGTCATCATCACTATCATCCGGCCAAGCGGATAAGGTTGTGACGTTTGGACGCGGTGGACACGAGTTCGAATCCTCCCACGGCCGGTGAACTTCCCCACTTGGCAGCCTTCTGTTGATCACGGCACCCTTCCTGAAAAATGATGTACATAGTTATTTCGGTAATAAATGAAAGTAAAAGTTAAAAAGATAAAAGATCATCATCATCATCATCGTCCAAATCAAAATCATCCCCTGAATCAACATCATCATCCGAATCAGCATCACCGTCGGCCAATGTTATGAAGCAGGACATGTGGTGTGTGAAAGCATTGGACCTACAGAAGCGGTAAAATAAAACAATGCCGTATTACTCAACACACAAAATGCCGTTTAATTGTGCAGACCCAAACGGTTTAATCATTCTGATGCGACGGAAATGACAGCAAAGTTCGTCGCTGTATTCTCAAATGAATTCAGCCAGCTGACTGACGTGCTTCTAAGAGCCTAACCCGGAGGTATGGAAACTTAATCTACATCATCATTGGCAAAACTGGCTCAAACTCACCGTTCACTCGTCTCATGCGGAATCTCCAGCCCCAGGAAGAACAGTGTTACTGGGGGGATACAAGTGGACAAGCCGTGTCGTACGCAACACACGACCCAACCAACGCAATCTGCCAAGCCTCTTACGCTTTGACAGAATATTCTCTGAACCGATGACCAACACTAGACCCTAACTTGTACAGTACTGACATGGTCAATCCATCTTATCCTAGCGACAGTATGCAAACATCAACAATGAGCAACCTGTAAGCGGCAAAATATTTCAGCGTGCAAACTCCAAGTCTGGAAACCAAACGACAAAACTGAACACTTTGTTTCACAATGCGTACAACCTTTTAACTTCAGTCAATCATCAGGTCGACGCCACAAGTGCTTTAGTCCCGCGTACGCAGTGGTGGGCTGCAGAAAAATCTCATTTCTTCCCTAGAAGATCGAAATATGGGGGGGGGGGATTTGCATGTACAAACAATGCCAGTGGCAAAGTATGCAAGCAAAATAGCTGGTCCTAGCGTGTCCCGATTCAAATGTAAGCGAAAAACTAGTTTATAAAATGCGGCTTAATTTCACGAACAAAACTTGGGTTGTACGAGGACAAAAGTGTTTAGGCTTTTTCGTTCTCAAACTAGGCCAGTTGCACCCGTTTGAGGGGCAAATCAATGGAACAATGGTCAGAAAGAATCTTGCGCTTGATTCCTTAAGAGTGAAAGAGTAAGCGCTAGCAGTTGAATTAACTTTTGCCAGTTACATCTGATTACTTTTTGCACTGAGTGCTTCCTAATTGTCATGGTCATTGCTCAGACGAAGCCTAGTTCTGTGAAATTTTTGTCAAGAAAAATCCAACAAGATATTTCAGTCCATGATCATGTGACCTCATTGGTCAAGTGAATCAAGTGTCTATCACTGCAACTCAAAGATAGTAGGACAGAATGACTATACACGAGAACAGAAATACTTCTGATACCTGGAAGCCACTGGTTACGGCATCAAGTTATAACAGTTAAACTCTCGAACATAATTTGCGGAGATCTCGTGGACCTTAGTCCAACACCCTAAATCAGTCTATTCGAGACAGTTCACAAGTTAGGGATTCCATACCTCTCCACGACATTACGGACCGCCTTCCTTGACTCATCGTCAAGTCAGTGTGTACCTTGAAGAACAACATATACCAAGGAAGCCAATCGGAAACCATGCATAACACATGTTCCAAAGTTTAATGCCTGTTCAAATGAACAGGCTTCCAACTGGGCAGATTGATCATCTGTAAGAATAATCGAACTTGCAGTATTCAGGCAGGAATGTGTTGATGTTAACCGTTCCAACATCACCTGCAACAGTTGGTGATCAATAGAGATAAGACATGTAACTGTTATCAGCTTTTCTCTTGGTTTTCAGAATGTAAGAGAAAATTACAAATTACTAAATAATATCGTTACTCTCATTGCTTGACACACGGGATTATCTACATATTGACTGTGATGCACGGTTCAGATGGCGTGATATTCATATTAGTAAAAATTTACATTTGACTGGTCCTACTGAGTAATGCAATACGCCTCAGGCACCTACTGAAAATCATTATAAGCAATAAAATTTAATTTTTTGATGCATTCGGTATCCAGTGAATAAAAGCATTATCTTTTCCAGATTACAAATAAAAATAAAATTTGAATGGCGGATCGATAAATGTGGAGGAAAATTGAGCCCCTAAGACATGACATTTGATGATGCTAATAAAAAAACGGTACCATTAGGCGAGCTTTGGTCTTGCTCACGAAAATATTGTGACATGATATCTGGTTTACTTTGCGCGCAACCATGTGACTACTGTTCAGTCATTTGGGATACAATAACTTTTACTGAAAACGCCAAATTGTTTTACGATTCCCTTTAGTGCCTTGGAGACAAAGGCGTAGATGTTTTTCCCTGATCTGTTGTGGATTGCCAATGAAAACTCGATCAGTCAGCGACAAACTCGTGCGGTACACACAAGTTGTTGAGTTGGAACGCTGGTTCCTCACATGTGACCTTGACAAGGCACAGCATGAGCCTGGGAGATACCGCATGGGCAGCTATACTCGTAGTGTCTCTACTATTATAGCCGGCGGTTTTACAATACCCTTCTTTATGAGCAGGACCGTTCGTGTCCTTTAGTCAAACGAAATAGGCCCAACTTTTAATGACGTGTCATAGTGGGTAAGCACCAAGTATGGCGGATCCAGTCCAGTGATCATGCAAAATCATAGGGGTTCAGTAATCAGCTAAAACAAAAATAAAAATGGAATTAAAATGAAAAGCAAATGTGAAATTGTTTGTCATTTCCAAGGGTTCGTCATCATGCGTTGGATATATCGTGCTTGACTAAACGACACAAACAACACTTCGCTGTACAAAGTGTATCATAACACCCTAGTATATTATGATGAAAGTTCGCTCGAAATAACGGTGCGCCAAACAGTAGGAGTTGTTACGGTTTGCGTATCATAGTTCTTTTCACCTACGACAGCGTGAATCCGTTATCACAATCTAGGCCTTAACAAACAAAATATCGATCAGTGTACATTTGATTCATCTTATTTGGGAAAATGCTGAATTTGTTTGGGGATCAAGTCTAGTGCTAATGAACATTTCAATCAAGCTTCTGTATATCCATTATTATTATGCGAAAAAGCACCGGAACAAACTCACCGACACCGAACTACAAACGAGTTTTACAGGTATCTGGAATTATCCTAGAAGTATGAACCAGACCCAGCCGGGACTGTCATTCGACTGTTCTACTGGGATCTCAGTTTCATCGGGTTGAAATCGGACTCTTTTTATGTGGACAAATTTATGTTTGAGAAAAAAACAAGTTGGCGAACAAGCTCGTTTTCAGTGATTCGTACTCATGCCACTACATCACTATACATGCATCTTGACAAAAAAATTTCACTATAGGAAGGATTGGATTAGTCATTTACAAATATGGGTGGGGAAGGGATTTGGCCCACCCCCCGTCCCAATACAAACCCTAGACAACAAAACAATTAATACCACAAATCCCTTCCCACCCATATTTGTATATGACTAATCCAATCCTTCCTATAGTGAAAATATTTTGTCAAGATATATATAGTGATGTAATGGCATGAGTACGAATCACTGAAAACGAGCTTGTTCGCCAACTTGTGTTTTCTCAATGTGCTCAGTGGTAATTTTCAAAGAAATTTATGTTTGTTTACCAATAGAATGCTTGGTGACTGTCCGTACCTTACCGTACAGTTTGCAATTGTCGACCCCAGTCGGAATGTGAACAATATAACGAAATCGTCTTCCAAAGGAAAAATGACAAGTGGAATTAAAACACGAATTTCCAGTCAAATATCCCTGATGCAGAGCATACATGTGCGTCAGAATGAGTTTAGTATAAACACGAGGATCATATCACACGCCGTTGGGCAAACAAGTGAGAACAAACGAGGCTCAGGCAATTCAAACCGTCCAGTTTGAGCAAAAGAAAAATACACGATCTGAGACCTGGTTAGAGGACGCAGTGCAACAGTCCAAGTATTAGATTTTGCTGTTGGAAAAGCTATCAGCCCGGAAAATTTGAAATGATCACAACAGATTGTAAATAACATCCCACGGTATGAACACGACTACTTGATGGTCAAACAAATGTACACACACACAATCTGCGTGCTTGAAACGTGTTTACTGGCAAATTTCATCACGATTCATTTTGTACACCTGACTGTACGGGATCAGGTCATGCCGTATAGGATGACTAGTCGTGTATGGTAGAGAAACCGGTGATTGACTATCAGTTAGTTCAAACACGACGACAAAGGCGCACGAACAGATAGCCTGTTAGGGAACATGCGTACAGACCGTAGAACAAACTAACAAAAAAAAACGAAATTATCGGAGCCGTGTATGACGAGTAACTATTCATGCTGAAGTAACGAGATTAAATGTACTGAACACTGAAGCGAAAATAATTTGATGCAGCAATACCGAAAGTTGAGGCAGTTGTTAGTCTACACGAAAAATCTTGGCCTGAAGTAAAATGGAATAGAAGTGGTTTTGAGCTAGTATAGCCTTGGTAGCATGATACACTGGGTTCACTAGAGGCGAATATGATGATGACTGAGATACGGATATCACCTGAAAATGAAAATGTACTGAACAAAATGTGGAGGAGTAAGGAACAGAGTTTTGCATGCTTATTTCGTACCTCGTGCCCATTGAATTCGGTGCGAAAAGTGTAAATCGGTCTTGACGGATACGATCAGAATTTGGCCTGCAAGGGACTTGTTTAGGAACTGTGAAAATCACCTACCAAATGCCCATAATTATGACGTTCACGTTACATTATCTCAATGATCAATCAATGAATGTTAATCTGCTTCCGTTTCCGTATATTTCGATATTGGTTAAGTAAACAGATAAACCAAATTGACGCGTAGTGCAAGACCAGTCATTCTTTTCGGTATTACAAATTTAATGGTGCCTGTTCATGTCTGGTCGTGACATGGCACTGCAAATTGTAAGAAACTGAAGTCCGCCTGGATTATCTCGATCTCCCTGTGGTCAAAATTGATTGAAGTCAAGGGACCAATTACATCAAAATGATGTATTGATTTCCCCGTGGTATTCCGTCTTGGTGACTGTTTTCATGATTTCGAATTCCGAATGAATCTAATGACAACAGTATCAGCTGAAAATGCCAGCCTAACGATCTTGAATTTCAGCAGGCGACGCGCTATAATTTCCAATCTAAAAAGTTGAGTTCCTCCTTACTAACTTCCTTGGTTTGGAAGGCTCTTTGTCTATCTTACTTCATGCTGGAACCTGCTAGCGGGTACAAATAACGGTTTCTAAGCAAACGATAACATTCAAGTGAACTGAAAGATGGTCGCAAGGAGTCTCCAAACTTCAACAGTCAAGACGTTTTCGGCAGTTTTGGTATCCTTTGTCAAGCAAGGGTAGGCATCTATGTTTGGATGCAATTCATTTGCAAACCACCGGTGGACATGGACATAACATTAATTTTTGGGCATAAGCAATTCAGGGCCAAAACCGATCGCGAGGGAATTCGAAATCCTCTCCATCATTGAATTCGAATACCCTTTTCCTGAATGGTCTTCCTGATCTCATCAATCGTGATTTTTGGGGTCCTACTGGTATATCATGTCGTAAGAATCCCAAAAAATGGGGAAAAACGGAAATGCATTACTGCGCGGTCGACTTGGAATCCCCATCGTCTTTTCATTCTTTTTACGGCGTATTTTTCAAATAGATGATGATTTCTGGGTAGTTACAGGTGTACTTCCTTATCATTTTGAGCCGTTTTACTTTTGGACTGGATTCCACTAGCGAAATTAAATTAGTACTAATTATCCAATGAATGGCAAATAACAAGGCGAAAAGTCACGGTATCTTCCCTCTGTCACTATAGCTGCAAAAGGGTATAATCTACAAAGATCTTGATGTAAGGCTATCATAATGAGTTTTTTGCAAATATAAAAGTCGATGGTGCTACCTGAAGCAAAACTGAGAAATGCATGCATTGTGTGAAATGAATTGGTATGACATTTTTGTTCATATTAATTGCTCACTACCATTCCAACAGTGAAATTAAAGAGTTATTGGTTTTAATTGTATATGATATAATGTTAATAACACAGCGTTGTTGGCCGATGTAATGTGCCAACGGTTCGACTACCGTGGGTAGTCTGTCTCAAGGCAAATTTTACAATCATGTTTAGTAAAGGGTACCCGATTCAAAGAGGACTGACCGTAATCTAAATACCCTTAATTAAAATTTCCGAACAATATTCGGCTTGGCCCGATAGTTCAGTTGGTAAGAGTGTACGTGGTTGAAGTACGTGGATCACACCATCTTTAAAGATTTGTGTCAGTTAACTAAGACCGGTCAAGTGAGAAAAGCTATTGTTGGTGGGAGTATTCAAACCCGCGACCATCGGGTCGGAATTGCATTACATCTGGCTGGGGTGTTTTTGGAGGTCGGATGATGCTGTGACTAGCGATAACCAGTGATTTGCTGGTTGACAATAAACGTGACTCGTGAGTTTAGCCTCGGTTGACCGTAACCAAATCTAAGTCGATCTCGGATGATGCACGGCCTTCTCAAACGACCTACGCATCAAGCCAAAAGCTCGCATAGTGACTGATCCGAACAGTGTGACTGAAGAACTTAATTAGCGGGCCTGAGCTAATTTTAACAAGTGCCTTAGGACAGTCTTGTTGAAATTCTGCAATGGACGAGCTATTCGCTGGTAGCCGTGAAAAATCTTATTAGTTGTGCACTTTCGACGAAACCAGTTAGTAGCCTCGTGATTTTTAGTCTTTATCTGGTCACTACACGGCTGTACTAGTAAATGAACCTTAGAACAAAGTAATAATGAGTATTTCATTTCTACCCCTATCTTGGTCAGTCTAGAATTTGGGTGGATAGAGGGATGAAAAGATATTTACGTATGGATGGATATGCGGATAGAGAGACAAACATATATATATATATATATATGCAGACAGATGAATAGATAGATAGGCAAAAAGAAAGATAGGTAGAGAGATAGAAGATAGGTTGATAGTTTGATAGAGAAGTAGAAAAAATATAGATTGATAGAGTGATAGGTTTGCGCCATCCGGCATTTGATGCCGCTGGCCATCAGAGTTATTTCACCCAAAATCATTTCTTAGTTGTAAAATGATCTTGAACAGATTGCGTGAAAAACGCCAAAGATAGCTGATGGTCCAAACTAGGTGACCATCAGGCAGATGATTACAAAATTTAGACGTGTAAACTAAGCACATTGAAGGCAATAAATTTCTGGGTATAAGTATGATATTGCGAAAACCTCGCAAGACAGGTTAAACAACTGAAGCTGCTGGGCACCAGATTATTTGTTTCGCTCCCATACGTTATCACCATCCATTCTAATGTAACTGGTAATTACTTCTTGGGCCCTGATTTTAAGCATCTGATCATAATCACACGTGTTGCCACGTATCAGAATTAGTGGGCACATGGCTGGGGAAAGATTTCATCTTTTATCTTCTACTTCCTTTATTAGTGAAGTAACAGTGTACATCATTTTTCAGGAAGAGGGCCTTGGCCAGCAGCGGGCTGTCAACTGCGGAAGTTGACCGGTGGTGGGCGGATTCGAACCCGGTACATTTACGTCCAAACGCCACGACCTTATCCGCTTGGTCACAGCCAAGCGTCTCCATTGCACAAACGTAGTCACTTGGGGAAAGCATTAGTCACTGTCTCCAACCATTCGGCTACATGATAGTGCATTAGGGTGCAAATCAAAAGGAAGATGGGAAGGATGATAAACGAACTTCATAGGTGTGTTACATACTACTGATCTGAGAAAACACAAGTTGGCGAACAAGCTCGTTTTCAGTGATTCGTACTCATGCCATTACATCACTATATATGTATCTTGACAAAAAATTTTCATTATAGGAAGGATTGCATTAGTCATATACAAATATGGGTGGGGAAGGGATTTGTGGTGTTACATGCTGCAGCCTCGTTTTGTATCTATTCCTTACATGTCCCTGTGGGACAGTGTACATCGGCCGCACGACCAGGCGCTTGTCTGAACGCATCCGTGAGCACCACCCGGCATGGTTAGGCGCTGGAACAATTAAGTCACTTGATAGCGCAGTTGTTTCACATCTAGCACAGACTAACCACACCGTGAATGTGACGCAAGCTTTCCGGACCCTGTATAAGGTCAGAAGTCAACAATCCAGGTTGGCAAAGTGTCGCCTCTTGAGCACTGCGGAGGCTGTCGCAATCCGTCTTCACAATCCTCCACTTTGTTCTCAAAAACAATTTGTGGTTGCCCTTCAACTCCCTTGGCCCACCCCCCGTTCTAATACAAACCATAGACAACAAGAGAATTAACGCAACACATTCTTGTGCATTCAGATCATGCATGTAACACCACAAATCCCTTCCCCACCCATATTTGTATCTGACTAATGCAATCGTTCCTGTAGTGAAATTTTTTGTCAAGATGCATATATAGTGATGTAATGGCATGAGTACGAATCACTGAAAACGAGCTTGTTCGCCAACTTGTGTTTTCTCGATGTGCTCAGTGGTAATTTTCAAGGAATTGAAACAAGCCAGGGACCCGGCTGTATTACTGATCTATTTGAATGCCGTTGTCGTTGTTTCGGATTCAGTTCGCGCTTCCATAAATCCAGTTTGCTGTTATTGTACGTGAACCATGCAATATTTATTAGAGTGAAAACAAGTCTTCCTGATCGGTCTCGAATAGTGCTACCATGTGAGACCGCAGCTTCGGCATCTCCCGTCTTAATTCACCCATTTTGTTCGTGTAGCCTTATCTATAACACAAGTTGTTGTCCGTCAGTTATCTCAAGTATGAACACACTGAAGCAGCTTCATTGTTAATCCAAAACATTTCCAAGTCTGATTGTGTATCAGTGCACGGAGCACTCGATTTCATGCGGACGGTGTTTTGTCTTTTTCCAAAAGCACAGGTCAATGTAAACTGCATTTATAAAACATGGGTACAAAAAGTAAAGTAATCATGAATTCTGTTTCCTTCCTTTCCCGCCAGATTGCCCTAAGCGCTTTGTTTTGCGCATTAATGAAGCAATACTTTTTGGTAAGTTTTTCTAATTGCGCCAATCTATGCAGATGTGACATCTAGACGAGTGATAATCCAATGAATACCCAACTAATATTCATTAGACTGTTTCTACCATTCACTATCGTTTCTGGGCAAACACACACGACCTAATCTCATCGCACTGTAGTCAGATTACTATTTTCGGCAGTAAGTATCGTAGCTAAGTGGATGCACAGAAATTCATCGTGAGCAGACCACCGGTTGCGTAATCCCTTACCGACTGCCATGTTCACAAAATCGAGATACAAAGAAGTGAAATCGGGAATAATTTCATCACATTTGTTCAGCTGCACGGCATCTTTTCACGAGCTGATAAATAATACCAACAGAGTAATAAAACTGTGAGTAGTAGATAGTGTTTCCAGTAGCCAGTCGTTTCTGTTTATTAGAGACGTCTTGGTCAGTTATGTCATTTTATTTTTTAAGTAATATAAAAACGTTTATCCCCACACCTGTTATATTATGTTGAGAATGAATTTCAACATGTTGATGATGTGAGATTTTAGAAAATGTTGCATGTTGTTGCTAAGTCGATGTACGCATCTGACCGCCTAAGCTTTGCGGCGAACTCAATTTGAGGTACATTGTGAAACTGGATTATTCAATGATCTCCCTGGCCAAAAATGGTGACACCGAACCTGCAACAAACTGGTCGATCGTGTTGGAGTACTGACAGAAAAAAATCGTTATTCAACCAGCACTCTAGATAGTTACAACAGAAGAAGTATAAATACTGCATGGGGTGCAGGATAAGTCCGGTCACATTCGTCTTTGCTATGGCTGATTTGAGGTAATCAAACTCGGACGGGAGGGAAATTGCAGTCCATAGCCTCGAATCAGTTGGCTTTAAATCATTGGCATTCGATGGTTCTTGATCAATTTTGCAAGCTTGGCAATGGATAACCAAACATCATCGATGTCTGACAACGCATATTTTCCTATCAAATGAGAAAGGAATGAGGGTAGAACTGTAGGTTATTTGAGTATAACGTTCTACGCAGATATGTTGGCCAAACTCTGGCTGTCTAAGACGAAATGACTTTGACATTGTTTAAAACTAGTTCTTGAATGACTTCTCTTTTTGAAGAATAAACTAGGCCATTCTCCTCTGCCTGCTCTGTGGAAAGAACATTGAGCTGTCGTTTTTTAAAGATTTTATCAGTTTACATTTTATCTTTATTTTTCCAATTGTCAAGCTTTCGAGCTTATTTTCAAACCGCACTGCAAACGTAGCCGTTAAAATCTGGTTCTAAATGGATAACAAATTCCCAGTCTGTACAGATTCATTGTAGTTTTTCCGAATGACACACCACGCAACAGCAGCGCCCTTATCATTGAAACTTATTACTTATTATTGTCAGTCAAAGCTTGCAAGGACCTCGTGGACGCCAGTACGTTAGTCTCACTGGATTTACACAACCCCGTCCGCCGGCAAACGATGTCGTGTCATTTGATGTTTTCATAGATTGGTCACCTGAATCCACATTCCGACCATCATCTGGCTTGGTGAAAAGTGTACCCGAACGTTCAATTTGTGGGCATACTCAAAACATGCCCCGATCATCATAATCCACTCCGGTTCGGTGCCTTTTCAAAAGACTGAATTCTTGAACGAAGTGCCTTAAGCTAAACCTTCCATCATACACTACTAGAACGGTGTTCAAACACCGATTTTGTTCGCATATCTCCAAAAAGATCATTTCCATCATCGTTATCGTTTGCGGAGTGCAAGTCTCTGGTGCCAGCATTCTCAACGAAGAGGTCACCCATAAGGGGGTAGAGATTTTCTTGCTGCTGTCAAATACCATCTTAAGATAGATAAGTAACCAAGGCACCGATTATACGGAAGCCCTAAACTTCGCAAACGCCAGCGGGACTTTGTGTGTTCACGAATTTGCTTCATACGATTTACGGCCACCGGATGAGATACAATTATGCTCCGAAATAATACAGTATTCCTTTGGTTTCTCAACACTCGGTCAGGCATTGCGGTTGCGTGGTGCATCAGTTAAAGGGAACTGAATTTTTTTCTGAAATTAAAGCCTGCCATGTTGACATGGCTTCTGCTCTTCGTTGTTCGCCGATCACCATATATTTATTGGATGGACGCTGAATCGCAGATTGAAATATTGTATCGTATTGTACTGGATTTTTGCATATGCAGATGTCCGCATTCCAGTCTAAAATGACACGTTCGTTATCTCACCAAAATACACGGGTGAAAACCAAAACGTTTAAAGTTAGGCTAGACTGTGTAGAAAGTCAGTCACAAGCCGGTCCTGACTGGTGAAACTTCTGGTTGGGTAGGGAACAGTCGAGGTCCTACGGATATTCATGCGAGAACTTTTGGAGCGGAAGGTAGGGCATTTAGAATGATTGTAGTTTAATGGATGGGACGGATCCGAAAGAATTTTTGGTGCGAGTTTTCCACGCTGGGATGGATGCGTGTCACATGATTTGATGTGGAGTTCTCACAGTAGTATATAAGGTGCACCACAGATAATTGACGAATCACAACGAAGGTTTCTGAAGTTCCTTTTTTTAATAAACTGGCAAAAGTGACGGGAGAACAAAAGAGGAGAGCGGGAAAACCCATTGGTAAACAAATAAAGAGAGACTATTTTGTTTGACCAAAAAAATGCCGCAGGGAGTTTATGTAAAATGATAGTCTCGTAAGGTTCTTCACGGAATTGGAAATTTGAGATAACCGTTCCTGAGCACCTAAATTAATCCGTCCTAGTCAGCGGGTCTGTGTTAATGAAAGAATAGTCAGAAAAAGTGACCAAATGTTCGACACATTTTGACAAAATAAGATTTAAGCTTTAGCGAAAAAACAATCGTGAATGAGAGACAAATTGTTGGAATAGTTGGGGGAAGTTTTCCGTCCCAAAGACGGAAAGCAACGACATCAGCGTACTTTAATAACTGACTAGGGAAAAACAATATGTTGCTCATCAGTGTTCTTAACAAATAAGGAAAAAAATTGCTCTTTGGAAGATATCAGGTAAATTTTTGCCCGCCACAGTCTTGTTCACTCAGTCCTGTTGGTTAAGTAGTCTGAATGCTCTTTGCTTTTCGCTAGATGCTATGGATTACAGTATGATTATACATATTTTCCAGCCAGGGATCCCTTACCTCTTAGGGAATTTCAGTTGTCAACTTTAACGACTTTCGGTTATCTTCAAGACATTCGAAAAAAAGATTTCAACAAAAGCCGTCGAGTAAACTGATGGTTCAGATTTGGTCAATTAGGGTTCATTTTCACCGCTATTAAAAGTCACAAATTAGAGTATTTATGGTTACTTGGCACTCTCGTCGGTTGTTTATATTTAAACCGCCGAAGGTGATGATTTTATGGGACTAGAAGTTATATCGCTATGAATAAGCACCGAATCAAACTCGGCAAGACAAACGGTAAATCACTTCGGATTGTGAAACTAAGGACAAGGAAAACTGTTAAGTACAGGTACATAAAATGCTTTGGTAAGTGAAAATCCATCCTCAGAAAAAGACATAGTCAAAAGAATTGCTTACCCGCTTCAAATTGTTTATTCAGACACGGTAAACTACACGAATTCTCCCATGTTTGTGAAACTACAAATCAGACCTCTTTCGTACAAATTAGTTTTCATCATTTCAGATTTTGTTTTGTAGAAAACTCGATGCTATTCGACTTTGGGTGAAGCAAATTAAAATTTTGCCTCCCATTTAAGGATGCGCTTATTTCGCTTTTGTGTGCTGACGGTGCGGTACCGTTACAAAGTAAAATCAAACACGAGCAATCAGAGAATAGCCAAACAACCGAACAACGTGGCTAGTGGACATTTCCCGGCTGTGCACAGTCATTGAGTAGCGATCAGCACAGTGTCCCGAAAGAAGTGATCTAAGTGCTATGCTGCAGGTTACTGACCTATCCAGGTTAACCAGAACAGTTAGGTGATTGTGTACAGTACAATACTACTACATGGGGCGATGGGTCCCAGGAAAGATTGAATTTATTTTTTCTGTTGGATAATTGCTCTTAAGAAGTTGCGCCAGTGATCAGACCAGAAACTGGGCCAGAATAACGTCTTTGTTCGTAAAAGATGAATGCTTTTTTGTAATACTCATTAACAGGTACATGAAGTTCTAAAACGTTTTGATGTTTGGTTTCTGTGAAGTCCTGCATTTTGCAAGCAGGAACTTGACTCTCAAAATGGAAATTGTCGTTTATTAAAACACACCAGAAAAAAGCAACGTGAGCAAGCATAGTGACACGTTATCTACTGCTATTTGTGTTTTTTCGATAATGATGCAAAGCTTAGAACAAATAACACATGCACTCTTACGTCACATTGATCTTCTATAGCCCTGTCGAACCTGGCTCGTGTAACCCATAACCTCGGTCACGGAATCAGATATATTGGTAAGCACGTACCATTGTGAGCTCTTTGTGGGTTTCCTTTTCAATGACAAATGATTCTGCAACAACGTACAAACGTGCTCAAATTTTCAATGCGAATGGTATCATCACCTGGAATTGTTATTTTCAGTTAACCAGTTGAACAGAACCGATTCTAGTGAGGTTCTAGGGAGACGTAAAAAATCAACTCATTTAAGATAGAACCAATATCGATCATTGCGGTAATCAGTGCAGATTTCGTGGCCCAACTATGAACGATAAATTCGCTGTATATTTTCACTCTGAACTACATGACCCGGGAAAGAAACAAAGACGTTCCGCATACCGACGACTTGGTCTCATCAAGCGTACAATTTTCAAATTGCATGTTTTCAGGTGATGAAAATTAAAATTTCACTTCCACACTTGTTTATGAAATTCTCCCTAGACAGAGTAAACTGAAACAGAATATTTCATCACTGTCCCGTATTCTTTCATTTCACTGTATTTTAGGTGGATCACACTTGATCCAAAACATTGCTACCAGTGAGTTTTAGTGCTACACGGAATTTCTCGGAACGATTGATTTTCGAAGCCACACAGAGTGTATTTGCTGTGGTACAGACAGAAAGGCCAAGACGTTTTTGTTGAAAGTGGGACAGTTAAAATCGTTTTCAAGTAACTTGTAAGAATGCGTGAATTTGCGCTAGAAAGTTCACCGAAAGAATGGACAAGTTCAAGCGATTAGGGGCAAAGAATGCAGGTTAGAATTGATAGTTTCAAAGCAACCTACCATTGTGCCATTTCATGACACATTTTCACCAATCATTAGATTTGCAAAGTGATCTAAAGATTTACTGCCATCTCTTACCTGTGTATGTTTACGAACGCATCATTACTTTTCCTCGAGCAGCTTACAACCGACTACTGGGAGTTGTACTGGATAAAGCAATGAACTATGCAAGCTCAAAGAAAGGTGCGTCTGACTGTCAAATTTGGTATTTCTGATCATTTTATTAATCAGAATGTTTTCTAATTAACATCGTAACAATATCGGTAAAACAGACTAATTGATTCAATGTTCTGTCGCCAGAAGTCCCTGTGAAGGATATGGTATTGCAATTCGCTGAAGAAATTGTGAAACTAACTATGCGACGTAAGTTTTTCTTTCCTATTTTAAATGCGATGCTCGCCAGTTCACGTATACTTATCACACCAGATATTTGTTACGAGACGTCCAATCAGAAATCAGTGGAACACCACAGAGATTTAAAGAAATAAATTCACAGCATGTATCACTCTGACCAGAAGAGTGGATTTTAATGTAATCCTGATAGCCGGATGTGGCGTTTAGTTTGTAAAATTTCTATCACCAGCCGAAGCATTGTTGTTGTTGGATGTGCCTCGGCTGTTGAGAAGACATTTGCGAACTAAATGCCAAATTCAACGGTCACAACCTAATGAAAATCGAAAAACATGAGATGTAATTAAAAGGAATTTTTACAGGCAGTGGGGCAAAAGATTCTTGCAGAACTACCGTATCAGTAACGACCGAGTGTCTGAGTCACTGAATGAACCGTGAACAAGAAAAGCAACGTTATCTCTCTCCTTTTTGACCGAAGTAGTACGTGCACTCACCCACCAACCCACTTGTTCTTTCCCTCACTAACTTACTCACTCACTTGCTTACGCACTCACTCACCTACGTATTCATTCATTCACTAACTCACGCGTTCGTTCATTTCCTCACTCACTCACTCACTCGCTCACCCACTCATTCACTCACTCACTCACTCCCATTCGCTTATTCATCCATTCACCCACTAAATCAATTTTTCACTCACTCACTCACTCACTCACTCACTCTCACCCACTCACTCACTCACTCTCACCCACTCACTCACTCACTCTCACTCACTCACTCACCCACTCACTCACTCACCCACTCACTCACAAAGCGAACTCATCTGCTCATTCACACTCTCTCACCAATTAGTATTTGAGTGTACCTAAAATTACCCAATACCTTGTTTAATACTGTATAAAATACATAAATGAACAGTTTGATCGTTATTTTTTTGCTTTCATGATCGAAATAAATGAACAACTTAAACTTCGTGCAGCATCTCAAAATATAAGTAGTATTAAAGGCTGTGATTTGTTCAGTTGCTTCGAATAGACAGATGGAAATTTCTTCGATTTGAACTATTCGTTGCACGACGACTGTTGTGTCAGCCCGCAGGCAACATGCGGATGTTGATGAATCAGTTGCTTCCTTTAAACATACAAAAAAAAACAAATTCATCTGTCTGGCAAATGGACTCTACGAGGAGAGGACAAAGCGGTGAATATGATGACAGACAGGGAGGGATGTAGTCGAGTCAAATGATTAATCACATCTGATGAGTCTTGTGGAAGAAAGTTGAGTCGAACTTCATTCGGTAGTTGCCTTGTATACCCCAGATTTATCAGTTGACAAATCTCGTATGTGTAGCACGGGAATGCTAGTCTTTGATGCGTTTTTGCTACCTCATATTTCTTCCAGTTTCCTCAGTTATAGGCGAGTTCGTAAACTCATACAGTAAGTACACACGATGGGCCAACACTAAAACGGTAACTTTTTACGATATGTCGTTCGTGAGGAAACTTGCTTTGTGAATGTGATTTCACTGACTGAAGTCCTTTTTTACCCTCTGTTTCGAGGTAGAAGCAATGCTATCCGATCGGTTGCATCTGTCTGTGCATTCAAAGAAGAACTGAAGAGTGAGTTGATTTTCTCTCACCCGATCTGCTTTCCGTCTACGTTTTTCTGCTCAGTCACTGGTTTGCGAACTAGATGAAAACAAAATAGTCAGGTTAAAGGGCCGATACTAGCGTATTTTAGCTGCACCGCTCAATGCTGCCCTTTCGGATGGGCAACGAATCTTAACTTGTTCAAAAACAACCTTCGTCATTTGATGAACGAATTTTTGGCAACGAACGAGTTTGCATAAAAAACGATTATAAAGAATTGACGATTCCTTTTGAGCGATTTGTCAGTTGAAGATATTCAATTCTTGTTTGTTCTAGTGCTCTGAGATTTCGTCGTAAACTTCTGGTGTTGGACATAACTAGGCTGCGGAAATGTGATTGTGTCAGTGCGATCGAGAAGTAACAAATTCATTTAATAATCATTTAGTACTTTGAACGAAGGATTGCCTTTTTAAGTTGAACATGTCTTGCAAATGATAGACGATGCGCCATGAAGAAATTGCATATACATCTTTCTAATCGTCCATGTAAAATAATCTATGATTTAAATAGTGTCCACATATCGACTGCAATGAGCTGGCATAGTGGTTGAATCTCACACAGTGAGTATTGTGTTTTTATCCTTGGCAAACACAGAGCTTGTATAAGTATGGAATTACTCAATCCTAACCCCATGTGTGTTGCTAAGATGTGAATCAAACCTCGAATTACGAAATGGTCGAACTGTGAATTAGTTCATCTGCATTTGTGACAATTGAAGATCGCGGAAAATTGCATAGAATTTGAGAAGGCAGCTCCAAACCGATCGCCGAATGAATGTCACAAAACACGATTGTCATGATCGTGGCTCGGATCCTTGGTTTCAGCTCCTCTGACGGGGACCGTACACACAATTTGACTCCATTTCACTTTTTAAATCTTGGTAATTAGTTTTTGACCCCAGGAATTTTAGTAATGGTTGATCCTAAACTGATCACATTATATGACCTTCTTATCCTTACACGAAATCTATCTAGAAAGACAGCGTTTGCCATGGAGAAAAGTTTCACTACATGTTGTCCAAAATTCAACCGTTATACACACTCATTTAACTTGATAACTTAATACTTAATAATACACAGATTATGAAACTTACTGGTTTTAAAAAATTAGTACAACATGTTATCATTTCATTTTGATTATATCCTGTCTGTGAGATCCAAGTGCGGGTGCCAGACAAGTGTGATCAAAAAGAACTCTGATTTGATCTTGAATACACTAGATGCCGGCGGCTTACTTATGGATATACATATATTCATATAAATGGAATGTGTTCATCTTAACTAGCTTGTGGCAGAGCATCGCTAACAAGGATTTCAACCAAAGTAATTCCCGTTCAAATTGGAAAAATAATCTATTCACACGGTCGAGAAACAACAAAATTACCAGACCCATTGAGATCTGTAATCAAGAATACCGAGCTCATTTCCTAAATACATCTTTACACAATTCTCCGAAAATCAAACCCAATTCCGTTTTTGGTAAGGGCAATGAAAAATTTCCTGTGGGAGCCTTGCCACAAACTGCTTGCAACGGGAAGTCTCCTTAATCCAGTCGAACAGAACGGTTAGAAGATATAAATGATAAAATACAGGCACATAGTCAACATTAAAGAGGACAGTCGATTACTACAATACAACATTTGATGTGCTCTGAAATGTCCAACTGGTGCTCAAATAACTAGTGTTTACCCCGTAGAACGATGTATCCAATCTCCATTAACAGTTTTATTTGCCATCCCCGTATGTGTTCATCAAATCCAGAGCTGAGCAATGCGATCGATGACCTCAAAGGTAATCATTATTTTCCTTTTGGAATCCACTCATTTTAGGTAACCTCCCTGAAGCTGTGTGGGGTCGGAAATAATGAAACGCACTTCTCTATTTTTTTGTTTCAGACGCCAAAATTACTGCAATGAACACTTCGCTCACTTTGATGCAACACAAACTGATTGGTAATTTGTTGTCATGTGGTTGAACACTCTCTATTTTGATGATGTTCTCTACCACAATCTGTCGACGCGTATGCAGGCAGTCGGGTTTTATGCGGATTAGGAAATGAAAATGAACTTTTTCATTCATAATTTGATATCCGTTGCATTCTTTCTTTGAGGCTCCGTACTGATTTCTGTCCTTCTGATGTGGGGTCCGGTAGAACGTCATTGAAAATGTCGCAGTTTGGTGGATCGCCAGGTGTCAGGGTGACATCGATCAAACGTCAAGTTTACACTGCGCTGGTAGGAGTGGCTCTGCTCTGCGAGTCAGAGGCAAAGCGGTTGAGCAGAAAACATGCGAGAAGAACGTCGATGAAGGAACATCACCCGTTTCTTAATATTTCCAGAATATGACGGGCGAATTTTATTAGCGAGCCTGAGGTTAGGTGGCTGATACTTGGTAATGGAAATAAAACAGTCGAACCGGCTTTAAACTCGAATAAGTCAGAGTGGCCGGAACATGTGCTGCCGATGTCCCCAAATGAACTGCAACGGTATGAATTTTCATCCGAGGCAGGTGATGGTTGGAAGGTGGTTCATTCTGGTTGAACGGTCCGCGATCTAGTGGTAGAGTATGAAACCCATATTCCATGTACTCTCCCTCGTGGGCCGAGTTAGATACTCAGGTGTCTCTCAGTGTGGTCTTTGGATACTTCAGTCGACGTAATTTAATGCTGATGTTAATGAGCTTCATGCATTTGAAATATTCCCAGTTCTCTGCATTCCTTCCATCTTGTGGTTAATAAAAATTTCTCTTTCACTGTTTTTTGGTGCTGTATGTTAGAAACCGAAACCAAACCTCAAAGTTATTGGTTGCACGAAATGAAACGGGAAAACTGCAGACCTGGATTGGGCAAGCGATAGCCTAGTAAAAGGAGCACACGCTCGGCCACTAGAGGTCTGATACCAAGAGCTCGACTTCTCGTGTCAACTTTATTTCATTTTATTTCCCATTGGACAACAGGTTTACTTGCAAAGAACAAAAAATTAGGCGGAATTGACAGTAGTTTCCAGATTTTTTAAAAACCAGCTTTCTGTATGGCATCAAAAGTTAATACGCTTCCGCGCCAATGTCTATTCTTTGGAGATAATGGGTTACTGAATGATCATGACCATTATTCCGAATTTATTAGCTTAGGTGCTAACTGAAATAAACTGAGTTCGAAGGTTTTTAACCGATCGATTCCAAATTTCGATAGACAACACTTCATTATCATCCACAGGTGCGATGTCTTTAGTGTTCACTTAAAATCCGTATCTCTTGGGCTGTTTGTGTAACATCTTGGATCGGAACGTTGATTCATACGGTTATGAAGATAATCAAACAGAGTGACAAAATATATCAAAACTTCCAATTAATCGAAACTGTTTTCTTTTATCCACAAGTGTTAATATACGAAATCAAATTGAACACCTCGGACAACTGTGATTGCTGTTGTCATTCCCTACCCTGTAAGTTTCACTCCGGTATTCATGTTCATTTTTTCTAATGGGTTCTAATAGATTTCGCTCCGAGTATCACATCAAGACTAGGCATCGCTTTCAAGTAACCCTGACAATCAGGACAAACTTTCGATTCCCTTTGGAGCTTCGCATTGGCCTACTAGCCAGGGGATGGGGATCTTTGTTCGGAAATGGAATGTCTGATTTTATCCAAACTCATATTTCTAAGTTGACCTATTGTGAAATTCAAGAAATATAAGGGTGATTGATTTTCAGTTTTCCAAAATCACCTCTGCACAGACGATGTTGTACTTCGACAAGCTTTCGTGCCTTTTTTCTCGGTCGAGACATAATAAAAAAGACTTGCTGCAATCGAGACAGCAAAGGCAGTTTTTTTAACAACTGTTCTATTCCCACGAAATCCAAAGGGCGTATTGCAGACCAGGAATGGCGTGGATGAAATCAAGTTACCGGGGAATGTTGCTTGTTCCAAATTGAAATGGAAGTGTTTGGCTCCGAATGAACAAACCACACGAAAAATGTCATTAGGCTTCGAAATGCTGGAACACAAATAAACATCACCCTAGCGGGCAATATAATCTTTTCCTCTTGAGCCGGAGCTATCCTTGTCGAGTTACCATTTTCCCATTAGGCGATACGAAACTGACCATATTGGATGGCAGAGAATATTCAATGGTCTGAACGGTAGGACATTTTGAAAATATCTTTACGAGGGCCATTTTGCTTCTTGTGGTCTGATGAAAATCAAAAGCCTGTGGTTTTTGTGTCTGTAATGCACAATTTGGAAAGCTCTGTCATGCTTGTTAGAAAATGATCATTCAAAGCAGTCCACTGGACGACATTTTCAAAAGATGGTCAGTCCGAGGCAGCTAATTCACATAATCAGGGTCACCTTAAATTCATAAGATAACCTTAACATCATGTCTAAGAAAGGTTGTATGGCGGCAGGGGTTGCTAGGGCCTTCGGACTGAGCTGTCATGTGGTCAGAGCATAGTGTCCGCCTCAGCAAACGAGCCCATGGGCTCATCGGTGGCCAAGCGGATAAGGTCGTGGTGTTTGGACGTGAAGGTCGCGGGTTCGAATCCGAACACCACCGGTCAACTTCCCCACTTGATAGCCATTTGCTGGCCACGGCCCTCTTCCTGAAAAATGACGTACATTGTTGTTCCATTAAGGAAGGAAGTGAAAGATAAAAGATAAAAGACATAGAGCTCTACCGGTCTGACCTGTTGCAATGAAATATGAGGGGTTTTTTAAAAAAGATACGTTTTTCAAAGATCCCGGACATGATTACATAAATCAACAAACAGCAAAAGCTTTGCCGTTCCACTAGATATGCCTGAATACCTGAAAATGACTTCTGTTTTCCTATCCCACTTACATTATTGCTATCATGCCCTGGTATTTTACTCAACATTGGGATGGTACAGACCAAAATCAAAGACATCTCACGCGCCCGAATCCATGAAAACTGGGGGTGAGAGTTGGTTTTTTATGTTGTGAAACTGTGCGCTTTATGTACTAGAATAAACAGTTCACTATTATTCTGTTCCAGATAAGACGAACTATTCTCATGCTTTGGTATCAGGTACGTGGTTTCCGTGATTTTGATTGCTCCCTGTGCTGCGTAAATGAGGTAGAGCCAATTCAGTTTCCCTAGCTGATTTGTATTCCGCGTCAAGGAAACCATTGGTTTTTGGATATGTACATTTCTCGGGGTTTTGAATATAGTTTCGTCCCAAAGCTGTTGTCACTGGTTTTCCCAAACCTTGATATTTACTTTGCAGACAATTTATCGGCAGTCTCGAAGATTGGTCATTTGCTGTCGGCGGATGTTGATTTAAAAAAAATCTAAATGCTGTTTTGGCCATTTAAAGGTTTCGAAAAATCTCCCGCTAATTTGGCAAAAGATCAACTAGCGTTTGAGTAAAACCATCTGAAATCGTGAGGAGAATCCGATGGAAGTCTAGCGGATTACACGACTTTTATGCCATCAAGGGTCGAAAGTTCGAGTCCCAGATCGGCCGATCCCTTTCGTAGTAGACGGTAAAACGGCTCGTTACCATACCTGACCTAATATGATTCTATGCTTTCCCAAGTTCCAAGATGACGGTAGCCGGTTCATTCTTTGCATCAGCCTCATCGGGCATGATATATGTGCCTTCCACAAGGCACATGCTTCTAGCGTGTCATAAATAAAATAGAAAAATATTGCGTGTGGATTCTTCGGAATCGTTAGTCATGGGATATGCAGATTACAAACAAATATTTTGAGGACCAAGTTAGCAGTGTAAAGAGGAGGAACTACGTTGGTTGGTAATCAGTAACCATCTTCCTTGGGTAGCGAGTTTGACTGGTGCAGCTTGTGTTTGAATAGACTGTTTCTGGATCGACAACGCAGGATCGCATAATCTAATGCTCAGTAGTTCTGCAACTGGCCGAGAGGTTCGATCGTTTTCATAATGCGTTTTTGTCCAAACGGAACACGACAAACAGCTGTAACTGCTCTAATGTTCAGCCAATCCGGACGATATTTACAGGCCGGTTTGTTTAAGTGCCTAGTTTTACGGCCCACGTGAGTGATTCCGCTGAAACAGGTAAAGGATAATAAGCGGTAATAAGCCGCAATCGAAAACTTTCCTCTTTAACTGCAAACACTAGACCGGCTGTGACATGAAACAAGCACGAAGATGTGCAATGTGGAAAGTTTTGTGAAATGCGTCTGATAGACTGTAGCCTCCGAGCAATGAGAAGATAAAATTGAACTTGGAAGTTGAATTTGCTGATCTATCCTCTCAAGTCACAGACTGGACTACGTCGTCAATACTGCAATTTGAAAAGTCTAACCCTGCAGTGAGCCAACAAATACCGGACTAATGGCAACGGAACACTTGAGCGACCTAAGAATATACAGGCTAATGAAACCAGTTATAACGAAAGCGGATACCCGGATGGTTATCCTCCATTGTTTGGCTTACGTAACAAAGATAAAAATAATGTTGAATGATTCATATTAGCGAGCCTATACAAATGTAAACAGATCCGAAAAGACTTTGGAACCAACCATTGACATTTCCTCCTTCGCGTACAATCCTTTCATTCCTAACTGTCTTTTCTGGGACACATCCAATTTTTGGTTTTATGGACTTTAGCCATTTCCACGAGCTCAGGTTTACCTTTGGTTGACTGTTTGACGCCGTTTGTGGTTCACGTGGTTTGTTGTCAGAAATCGGAATAACAGGGCCTAAAAGGGACAACGCTGAGGTTGATTATTGCATATAATTAATTTGTTTCAAATGGTACCGCAGAAGTCTGGATCCGCCGTTGTTTTGACTTGCTTCAATTTTGTCACTGCGCGTGGCGTACACGTTGGCTTAAGGAACTTGCATCGAACGTCCGGCAAAGAATATCTCGTAACTTTGTGATGTCGCATTCTGATGGCTGATCTTAAAATTACGATGCCTTTCCGACCGTATTGCATTGTAGACAATGTGTCACTTTTAACCTACTGAAATCTTCCCTCGTTTCAATCAACATGCCCGTGCCAGGTTGTACTAATGCACATTGGCAAAGATTTTATTCTTACCCCATCTCCGGAAATGTGATCAAACAGTTGTACAGTGTGAAATTTGCACTGAAATTGCCGTTTGCCTAACTGCAAGCCTACAAACAATGGGCAAAATGATAGCAGACGATATGGAACAAGAGACTCACACGAAAGTACGTGTGCATCACCATTTGCTTGCAGTGTACCTATTGAGAATAACCTTGTCAAGATTGGCTAAATCAGCCAGGATATGTGAGACCAATAAATAGGAAAACTGTTATCAGCTAGTCCGGTGTATGCTGCCTTCCCATGCTGTTCTAATTTGTACCAGTTACAAAGTTTAGAGGAATGCCAACCAGTTTGCGGAATACGTCCAGGAGGATGATGCATTCGAATGAAATGCTGAATCTAGTATTAGTTAAGAAACCGACCATGAGGAATATAGTCCTCCGATTGGGAAGTGATAAAAGTAAACCAACGTTTATTCAATTTCATGCATGTATTTCTAATCACGTTATCCTTTCTTTTAGCTCAAGAAAGAAAGCATGGCATGCTTCGATCTATTTACCGAACATTTAAGACCGGGTTATCAGGTTAGCAAAAATGATTTCGTTATAGTCAAGACGAGAAATCTGTACATGTACCGCACCACAGAGATCTGAAGCACATGTCCTAACGCTGTGTTGGTGAACCTGGTCTGCAACCTAATAAAATCTGACGATAACTACTGAAATTTGTATAAATAGCCTAACTCTGAATGTGCTTTTAACCAAATAATTTATTCGCTTTGTGTGGAACCATATCATACGAACACGTTCATATCAAAACTAATGTTACTTGAGAAAAAGCTTTTCCTGCTTAATTAAGTCGATGAGAAATCGCTCATCAGCGTTCATGCATAAATGCCAGCATGGCGTTGACAAAATCCTGTTGACCTCGAAAAATTCTGAGATTTACTTTGGGGATGATGATATTCTTCTCCATTTCGAGTATGAGGTTGGGATAAGTATCAATGCGCACGGTATTCACATAAATGAAGTTCGTTCCAGTGAAAACTGTTGTTGCTTTTGCTATTATCGTTGCCTTTTAATCCTGGTCTTGTTTTATTTTTATGCGATTTATTAGTGAATATTTACAACAGAAACAGGCTGATAGTTTCTAATCATTCTGTTCTGGTTTAACGCCTCGCTAATGTCATTTTAAAAAGGGCTACACTGGTGAAGCTTACTGGTTCCCACTGGCTAAATTGTGAACTTCAGCCATCTGGTTCCTCTACAATGTCACCAAATTTCTTCCCATGTGGTATACAAAACCATCAGAGCTTCTGGGAATTCTAGAACTAAATTATGAAAAGAATATCCCGACTGTTGTGTCATAAAGCGGCCCAATACATGATGCCATTAGGGCTAATGGGCGTTGCCTATGAGCAGGATATTTGGAAAATCACTCTGAAACGGACCGAACTGCTCACTGCTCTATTGACGGTGGCCTACCGCAGTACTGATGCCGATTCCAAATGCAGAACATTAAAAACACTCTGAAGCGCTTTTGTAGCTTACCATGATGATGAGGCCAGCAGTAAAATTGTCAGACTCTTTTCTTGCCGGATTGCTTTCGAAATAAAACTTACGGCATGTAATCTCCTAAAATTGGAACCACATGTTTATAAATAGAAAAGCAAATTCGCTAATTTTTGCACCGTAACCAAAAAGCGTTGATGACATATATCATACTGACCAAACCGTCACAAATTATCAAAGATCCTTTGAACCAAGTGATTACCACGTTAACAGATGATCATGGCCATAGTCACTATCACAATGACGGATTTTGATTTGTTTATTTTGATACGATGATCCCCTTGTTTCATGTTATCCCATCCTCGGAAGAAACTGTTGATAATCTGCTTAAGGATATCATTCTCGGAGACATGGAATGTAAGCCAAATGACAATTGATTTTCATGTGAATACGAATACAATTTTTCAGGTCTATATAACTGCAATATGCACACCTTTGTGATATCAAGTATGACAAAGATAAATTAAATGCCGAATCTGAATTAACTCGCTCATAGATAGGTTTTCACATCCGAAGTAGGTCCACTTACAACGTACCAAGCTACTCATGTCAAAAGCCAACTTTGCGGATGTCAGCATTCGCAAATTCTGTACAATAGCAGTGGAAATCCACGAGCGTGCAGTAAAACAAATCAAGGGTAGATATCAAACCTTTGGACTGATGATACCACCTTGATTGATAATGAATTGCCTGGGATCTAAACGCCAAAATCAGAGGTAAAATCCTTTTGGATGGGACTGGACGTTTTCCAGAAAATAGTAATACCGAAACCAAATTTAATTGTTTGGGATATAATAAGTTTATCTGTCATGTGGCTTGGCCGTTTGTTAATTCCCACATTACTTCGCGAGTGCTCAGTATGCTGCTCATCACTAAACTGGTCTCTAAAGTGCCGTTGCAATCCGTGCGAATTTTAGACAATCTGCAAACAGCTTGGTGCTATCCGTGGTAGATCCGTTCTTCTTTCCTCCTATTTTTCAGTGCTTGACATACGTATGAAAATGTACATTCAACGAAGCTTTTGTTTTGCCTTGAATTATTGATCTTATCGACCACTAACGATGGACGGATCGACAGTGAACCACGATGTTCGGCAGTGGTGTTGAAAAATATCATTAGAAGTTGGTAAAAGGTTACCATTAACTCTGAAACCACAAGCAAACTAGGTGATCTCCTAACTAGTTTGTTGACTCCGAGTTAACAAAACGAAATTTGCTGTCCAAATTTCACCTAGAATTTTCCCCAATTCATCATTTTTTTCACAAGTCGATTACTGTACCTGGAATGAATTTAACATATTCTCAACATGAACTCTACAACAGTCTTGGGGAGTTATTACTTTTCCTTCTATTCTTTGCCCTTGACTACCATTATTAGTGAAATAACAGCGTGTTTCATTTTCATTACGGGAGCCGGGGCAACAGAAAGCTGCCACCTGGAGGATTTGGTTGGCGATGGGAGAACTTGAGGTCGCGATCTTCACGTTCAAAGGTCACGACGTAGACTCAGTTGATGAACGCAGTTGGGATTTCTCCAAGTTGACTGCGGTCGGCAAACAGCAGGGATTTTGTCAAATTGAGTGTGTTAAACAAAGGGTCAAAGATTCACAAAAACTGATATTATCAGAGCCAAATGCGTGAAATCGTCTAATTTTCATAGTGTTCGAGACCATGTATGAAAGATTACTCCAGTTTCTTTAGACGTCCGCTCTTTCATGTAGTGCTATCAAGCCTAGCCCTCAAGGACTGTAAGTTTCGCGCCCAAATCACATAGGTAATCAATTCCATCCCTCCTTCCAGCACCGATTCTATGGGCATCTGATTATCTGAATTTAATCAGTGTGTTCATATGAACAATCACAACTACTTTTACACACTGCTGAGCTCACCTGTCGATCTGCTGAGTTTCACCAATTTTTGCAGACGTATGTTATTTTGTTTTGCTTGTTTCGACCTGGAGTGGATGAGTGGCGGTCAACTGATTAACGTCATCTCGTTTTAATTCATGGGTTGCTGGCTCGAATCTCTTCACCGAAAAGCAAACTATTCATTTACTAGTTTTCAGGTGGCACAATTCCTGTAAATGTGACACATTCTTGAATTCATGCAAAAAAATTCATGTCCGAAACATTGCTATTTGTTCGCTTTTCGCAAATACCCTGCATGCTTCAAAATACTGCCATAATCCTGGAACAGGTCCGGTTAAACTTCACAAAACTGGTCTGGAGTCGAATGGGTTGTTTTCGGAGATAATTCAAATCGCTTTTTCGTGACAAATACTCCAGGGTCTTCGTCCTAGATCACGTCCCTATTTACTTCTCCAAAACCGTGCTACTCATTTCGATTTCCTTGCTGTTATGCAATGACCTAATTTTGGTGCCATCATGGCAATGAATGAAATTAGTTTCCAAAATTAAGGTGTCATGAGGCATTATGCACTGCTTAAAAGGAATTAAGCAATACACTAGAGCACTTTTACCAAGTACTGCCATCTCTAGCCCCATTAGTCGAGATAACTCCACCGCAACTACTTCTAATTGATCCCTGTTTGATTGGTACCGCGGACATTAATATGTCCCTAGATTTGGAAGCCTCCTTGTAGAATCTTCTGTTCGTAAAGCAGATAGTAGATGAGCGCCCCTTATACGACAACCACTGATGGTGCCCGCAGTATAGTAAATGACTTATCCGCAAGTCACAAGTCAGCCCGGGAAATGTTTACGCCTTTCTTGCAGAATCATGATGTTATTTGAGGTGACACTAGGAATTCGATGTCGCATGAAGTAGAAAATCCGCTTACGGATCATGTATACAGGGTTCGTCTCCACGGACCGGAATCCAACCGGCCACCCTCCGCCTAAAATGCAGACTCCCTACGATTGAGCTACCATAAACACAGCCCTCGACTTTAAATTACGTAGACGAACATGAAGTTATGCACGAAGCACTTAAGCTATTGCTCTCTTGATCACGCACAGTGAGACTGTTAAGCTTTAGGGGGCATTTACCGAACAATACTGACCATCTCACAGTCATCATCATCATCATCATCATAATCATAATCATCACCATCATCATCATCGTAATCATCATCAGCCTTCAGTGACCAACAACAAGGCGGGCCGACTGATCACGGTCCTTTTATCTGACATGCTCATCGTTGTGGAAAAAATATTTACGCTAGGTGGACGCAGAGGTGAACTATGGTGTTACGGGAAAGAAAAGAATTTTGTAGTATTCAGCACCTAAATTAGCATCTAACTGTGCAAAGGTATAATCGTTTATCCATTAATTCGATTCGACAGAAAAACAAGATGTTCTGCCAGTTTTCCCCAGCACATCTTGCGAAGCTAAAACCTATTACTAATTAGCGGAAAAAATGAGCAACCAGTTTCGTTGTGCTCAAATCATACAGCATACCTTACACAAGTCACATGACTACTCGGATGTGGATATCACAAGCGTATTGCACAAATAAAATCCGATATAAATCAACATTAGCAACGTATTTTCCAATCTCGTAGATCAGAGTAGTTGGCTAAAATAGCGGTAGGCTGTGGTTAAAACTGGCGTATTCCGTGAGCCCGCGCATTACTTGTTCACACGTTTTACCTACCTGACCTTGGAGCTGAACAAGATAATCCGAACATCTGCTCTCCGCTGTCCGGCATTGATTTGTCGGCCGTTTGCTTCATGTGAGGTTGCCGCCCACGCGATGCCGACAGGGTATATTTAATATTAATTAATGTGAATTATGTGTTACTCTCACGACTAGCAATTAAGTACCCGGATCAGAATAACTTCATCGGTTTAGAGACAAAAAACGTAATCACTGCTTAGTAGGTGAATTCCACCGGTGGACTTAAACTGTACATGGATGATTCCAGCTCCCCTGAATTTCTTTCCAACAACTTGGCTGATTTACTGTCAGCTGCTTTATTCTGGAAATTAAAAAAATCCATTCAGTATGTACATTTAACGGAATTTCTGCAAGCGATGGTCTTTAAATGGAAAGTAAACAAATCCTTCGCAGCGTTTCCCGATAAACTGTTCCCATAGGTTGAGAACAAGGAAATGTTCCCGAAATCAAGATTTTAATAGCTTTTGATTTGTCGTTTAGCGTTTTCTGGTTTTTATTCAGTGGCGCAAGATCACCATTCGGTGTTGCTTGGCTATGGCTTCATGTCCCCTTCGCCATGGGTTAGTAGCTTAAAATACTGAAACGTATTCCTTTTACGCGATTCCGAATAATTTTGACCGAATCTCGATTACAGCCTAAATTTGGGCATTGACCACGTCAAAAGCCTACCAGTAGTCTAATGATTCCTGATGATTCCTAACAAGGATGAAACAGCTGTGCAGTGCTTCCATGTTTTCTTAATGGCCAATTGAGCGATGATATCACATGGTGAATTATTCCTTGAAAACATTCAATCTCCTAATACTAACATGTACCAAGTAGTCTAATCGTTCTTACAAATTGATGATCTTTCTTCCTGTTTTAGTGTTCGAATTTACAACGAGGCAGACAGACGTAGAAAATCACATGAAAGAAGCGGCTCTGGGTAGGCGTGAAATTTGATTCCTGGTCGCTATTTCGTCCATGCTTACAAATGTCTTATTTATTTGTAAAATATCTGCCATACGATTCTCGCTCGCACGATTCTCATTCCAACTAATCAAACGTATTTTTTAGTTGTGATAACAAAAATATATCCGGCGCACAGGTTAGGGGGCGGGGTTGCTGGGTGAGCCGAATAATTCAATGTGATTGACACCAGCCTACGAGAGAGATGTGGCTACACGGGTTGTGGACTATTCGCCAGACCAGGCTGAATTTATTCGTACAAATCCATTTACAAATATATTGTCCAATGGGATGCAGTTCAACAATTAATTTGCTAATACACTATTAATTCATGGACTAGTTTACCTACGGTTACGATTGCATTTGACGACCGGGGTAAATGAAGCAAGAAAATGAGATATTCTAGGCCATCGGAAGCCTAATAAACACGATTGAGCATAAAGGTATGGGATCGGGTCAGAAACATGATTCATATCAAAGGTGACCCTTCAGCAAAATTATCGAATAAGGGGTACAAAAGGGATTTGCTTTGTTGTCGTGACAACGAAGCATTTCAGTAACGAAATATAGACGATGATAAAATTAGCAGGAAGGTCTCCAAATGTAATTTTTTAAACTAAAACGAGAATTTTAAACGAAGCAAGACTATGAAATGAATAATCTGTGCCAAGTCTATGCGTTCTATCCCGGGGAAAAGGTCACAAATTAAAAGCGAACGCACATGTTTTTATACTGGCTAAATTCCTACGACGGTATTTTCTCCAATTCTCAAGTAGAATATTGTCAGTATTTCAAGCACCCTTGTCTTGATCGGGTGATTCAGGCATCAGCACATAGACTACATGGATTAATAGCGCATAGCGTTAGAACATGCAGCAGTGGAAAACGCTGAAGCAGCAATTTTGTTGGAGCATCCATTACAAATGATGGCTAGCAAAGAGTTGGCAATATATATATATATATGCATATATTAATATATTTATATCAAAATGTTCTTTGAAATCTATCGGACTTGTTCTCTCTAGCAAGATGGAGATGAGAGAAGCTCTTCTAATCGGTCAAAACAGATATTCCTCTCATTTTACAAAATCGACCCGTATGGTAAAGTTTCCGAAAGAAATTTTGTGTCTTACCTCACCGGAAATTAACAAGCAGAATTGCTCAAGTTGGACGTTTTACTTTCCGTTTGACTTCAGTCAGGTGGAAACACTTATTGGCTTCCGAACATGATCCGTGCAAAAACAGCACAACCTAAATCGTGACGAATGAAATAAAAGCAATTTCATACTCATGTTGCTAGATTTCAACTCAAAATGACCAAATAAATACCAAAAGACTGACGATTCCATCAACCGACTACGTTATCGATGCGGTATTTTAGGCAATACACGTCTCAAATTGTTGGGAATGCGTTTCATTTTGGTCTCCTAACCAAGTTTATGATAGATCACAGTTAGAAAATACAGCCGATGCCTAAAACGAGATATCGACAAAATTGTTAATACAACCCACTGGTTAGGCATTACGTAAACAAACGGTTTATTGTCGAAACGCTTCATGAATGCCCGCGGAATATTCGGAATAGAAACTGGAATATTTGGTTCGGTATTTCGTTGTTATCTGGTTTTTGTTATCCCCGTGTTATACTAGTCATACGGCAAACGATCGATATTAAACAACACTGTGTTTGGATTGGTACTAAACCGGTCATTCACGTGTGCTCACGCTGTAACTAAACATGCATTTGAATTGAAAGTGACAGCATCTGACAAATCGATTCAAGATTTCAGTTTCAACAGATTCTTTACGCTGTTTTCTACGGGAAAAGGAAGCTTTCATCGGATACTCTCTACACGAGGTTCGGCAAGGCTTGTATACATATATATGCATTGTATGCATACATATGTATTTTGTTTACGCGTCCAGATACTATACTACTTGCTGCTTCTATATATACATGGAATACTATTCCAACTGTGATAATATCGACGAAAGGTGGAATTTCTCATGGGGAAAACATTTATTGCTCAGAAAGATAAGACAATAGGAATAACATGTAACTTTTCGACGTTTCGGTTACCACAGACAACCTTTCCAAATACTTAGACCACAATTGAATTATACTGATCTGAAAACCTAAAACAATTCAATGCTAAACAAATTGTTTTCATGCGCTTAACTATTGCTGCAGATTGCCATCCCATTTTCATTCGCAAAGACGGTTGCCCATAGCAACGAAGACGCTGAAAAATGACCAACTATTCCGACTATATTGTTGCTGAACAGCAATTGTTTTCGTAGGTTATTTTTATGACGCATCCATTTTACGATACACTACGAAATGAACTCCATATGGGTGCAACAAATAACCCAACGACAGAGTTTTGTACATTACTGCCTAATTTCAAAATAAAAACGAATAATTGAAGAGAAGTGCTGTTGGACTTTAACTCACGCATCTTCAGTCGTCTTCTAAGGTTCATTACCTGTTATTATGCCCTTGTAAAAAGAGCTGTACAACTCACTATATTTGGTTTATGGGGAGATGTTAAAGATTGTCCGTAGTCCCTGTTCAACAAGGAGCTGTTGAAAGTGCCCGTTTTGTGGTTAGAAAATTGTAGTCATTTGAAGATGGAAAATGAACATCTAATGGGATGGACAAAGAAAATCTATTTGAAAATGAAGACTTGATTATTTGTCCTAGCTTATTGCTTGTTAGTGTCTTGAAACCTTTCCCATGCCAAAAACAAGACAAAGTAACTTTCGGAAGCGCGAATTGAACTGCGTGCTATGACCCCGTTCCCTATATAGCCTAATGTCTAGCGCGTTTCGTGAGGGTTTGTTAACATTCCAAAAGGCGGACGGCTTAGTGAAACACTGACTTGCCCGAGAACGGGATTCACTGATAAAAAATGTTGGCAACTGTTCAGTAATTGTTCTCTCTTGAGAGAGAGATGGAGTAGACAAATCGAAATAGGGGGTAACAACGCACGTCAGTAAACAAAAGGTGATCAACATTGGTATAGCGCACCGCGGGAAATCTATTTTTGACGAATATGTAGGAGCTACTGTGATATGTTATCCTGTTCAACTTCAAATCGAAGGATTAGACCGGTCAACCAAGTTTGGGATAAGTGTTTTGAGTTTGATTTGGGAATCTGGATGCATATGCATTCCGAGAATCCAAGAATGTCCTGTTCTACTGGAAGACTGCACAAAGCTATGCTTTTCACGGTTGCTTCTCGTGACTTTATTTTCTGTTTGTTTCTGCTATCCTGACTTCTGTCACTGACAGGATATCCTAGTTATTTAAATTTTCGAGCCATAACATCCAAATCGTTCTACACTTTTACTCGTCGCATTTTGTACCACGAAAGAAAACGGAATCGAAAAATTGGATGTTTCTGAGTGGCCCCTGAGTGACCTTTCGTCTACACAAATAGAACGGTGTTTCGATTATCGTAATGACTTTGTGTCGCTATGAGCTGCCTACTGTTACTACTATTCTTATTGTTGATATGGCTAACCCTAAACTATATGCACTACTTTGCGGTAGTCGGTGTATAGTCAGCAACACTCATAAACGTAAAATTATGTTTTCCACAGAGCTCATGGTTGTGACCAGGTGTATGAAAAAACGCAGGTGATCCGGCCAAATTTTCATCAGCAGTTGTGAAATCCACCAACGTTTTGTTTTATCGTCGCGGGTGTAACCACTAGCGGTTACTGTAACCGGTGATCAACATTTCGAGCTCCAGAACAAAGGTTGTTATTGCTATCTAATGAAAGCATTGCACTACTTGTTTGTGACATATGCTCCAAACGATGACGAAAGATGTCTTCACTCCCGATCAGCCAAAAAGAAAAAATAAAGAAACATCTAGCTTTCCCTTTGTACAATTTTTGCTTCAGAATTATTCACGTTCACTGAAGAGACTCATTCGATCATATACAAACATTTGGAAAGTGAGTTTGAGGATTCTGATATGTGTGCACCGACCGTTTGACTCATGGAGACGTGCAAGCTGTTTTCAAAAACTTTCCTTTCCGTTCAACGAGATAACAAACCGCTGAATGAGAAAACACCGTTGACTATGTTAAAGTAGTGGGCTGTCGTAGACTGGTATTTTTCTAACTCAAGCGGGACAAATGCAAATATGCTCGCTCGGGCATGAAATTCTACGATGCAAAGATCATTCAAGCATTGCTAATTGACAAAGCTTTTGGTTTAGCAATAGATGTTCGGATAGTCAAATCAAATTTGGAGTAATAAAACGCTCTCCGTAATTCGGTCAATCCACTGTTGTTCCCAAGTGAATGTAGAATCCCATCCCGTTTAGGCTAGTAATTTTCATTGAAAATTAGCATTGTTTCAACGATTTCTAGAGCAATTCAACTGTCTATTTTTGATATCCATGTCAAAGTGCTCAACTCCGGCAGGTTTTGTTTTGTTTCTCCGATTTGAGTCACATGATTTGGGATAAGTTATTCTTTTTTACATGCCCATTATTTATCTTTCCCGCTCATACACATAAACACAATGTACAAAGCAGAAAACATGGAAATGTTATTCTAATGATGAAACATTTCTAAATTTTCGTTTCTTCTCTCCTGGGGATATGCTTGCTTTAACGAGATTGTTGCAGTCTAGAAAATACACAAGTTCTCCTAATGGTAAACACAGGAAGAAGACCTTGGAGGTGGGGATCTCGCTCGTTTTAAGAGCTACTAAGTCTGTCTCCCCCCGGTACGTCCGCAGTATGCCGGTTGACCGAAGTGGTACTGAGTGATGAAGAGGCGGACATATGTTGAGCATTGCACGAATACGGCAAAAGACAGCTGGTAAGCTGATCGTGTTGATGTGATCGAAATTGGAGTGCGCACAATCAAAGAGTTTGACAATCGAACGGTTTTAAGTGAAGTGGCTTACATATTTGAGGAGAATAGTTGCGGAAAAGTCACAATGATAAGCGGAGTTCACCTCTTCGACATATCGTTCATCTGTCAGTCGATGGGGAATCTTCTCTATCATCATCTATTGAGTCTTTGATTTTAGTCCTAGTTGGAAAAATGTGAGATAATCCCAAAAGAAAGACTGGACAACTCGTGGTTTGAAAATTTCTTGATTATTGTTTCCGACAGGACATGAGTGCTCTCTATTGACTGACTGAGGGGAAGGTTGCCAAGTAGAATAGGGACTCTTATTTTTTCTAGGAGTGAAAAAACAGCTTTTAGTGTACGATGCATTATTAGTGTTATTATTTTCGTTCCACCACTACTTTCGTAATGACCGCACGAAGTAAACTGTTCGAAGTTAACATCGAAATCGAACACCGTTATGATTTTGAGGCATTTTTGACGCTGCGCAAATGACAGAATGCCACAATTATATTGCCTGTTGTTGTACTTTCAATAATATTCAAGTTTTACATTATTTTCTCGTGAAATTTGGTAAACTTGTGTTCGAATTTTGACATTCTGCAGAAAATACCGGAACGTCAGTTCCTGATTTGCTCCAGTTGGCCAACGGAACCACTGCATGTAAGCATCATTAGAAAATACCGCATCAAAACACATTTTGACCTCTAATTATATCTTTTGCGATAAAAATAAAACGAAATATCCGAAGACAACTCGGAATGAGCCATATTCTATCTAGTGTTATTTTGATGTAGAATTTGTATATGTCATCACGAAGGACAAGACGAACCTATTGTTTACTTTGGTCTGCAAAAGTCATTTTTTATCGATTTTGGTCTCTGGCCGTTAACCTGGATTTCATTCTGTCCGGGCAATCCTTGACTCCAGCATAACACCACTTTGTCGCCGAAACAACTCATCTGATTTTCAAGGTTGAATAGATGATGCTCTTAGTAGCAACAAAATCATTTAGAACTACGCATACTGGTGCTAATATTACTGCGAATATCGTTAACACTAAAAATACTACTATCGCAGTATTGCTACTAACAACACCAGCAATTCTACTGCTGCCAGATCACCATTAATGCTACTATTATCGCTACCATGATTAGCAATACTGTTTTCATTATTCCATTACTATCATTAATGACAATACTAATAATAATACCGGTAGTGCTAGCGGATTTGCTTTAACTACGAAAATTATTATTAATACTGCTACTATTACAATCACGTCTGTTATTACTGCTACTACTAATATTAATATATTGCCACTGAGATCGCAACTACGGATAGGGCTATCATTACCATTAATAATGCTGATACTAATATTGGTGCTGCAATTAATACTACTGCGGACACTACTGGTTCCACTGCCCGTCCTCCTGACCTGCTTACAAATTAATATGCATAGAAATCAATCCAAGATGCTACTACCTCTGTTGATTAGTTTTATGATTTTTGTAATTATTTCTACTATGAATTTTGAGCTGATTTTAGCGAACTTCGTTGTACTGAATGATCGTTAGGTTGTCATAATTCTTCCTTACAGATGTCACATGCCTGATGAGAACGCTCTTGCTTGGGATGGACGATGACATATTGCACGACTCAGGTACCAGCGCCACTGTGTACTACACATTCCTAAACGATGTTTCAGTGTTTGATCCTTGTAAAAGTGACGGCTTTGTCGAATGCTGATATGGGAAGAAACCAACGTCCTTCCCCACACCCCTAGTAATTCAATCGTATTTATTCGAATAACATCGATTCAAAAACACTTAATTCGGTCATGTTCTAAACTGTCGTCATTAAAAAGCAACGTGGTTGCCATATGCTCTCTTTCGGTTTGTCTTTTTCAAGGCCTGATTCTTGCCCGTGAATTGGTGCAGGAAATACCTGAAGGTAAGATGGAAAACAGAATGAATGATCATATATTTAACTTTCACTGTTAGATGCACTGACGTAGCAACATGGACATTGAATATTTTTCATTTCAGTAGGCGATTTGGGTTTGAAAAAACGGCCTATTGGTACAAAAAGTAAGAAATTGTTTGGTCTCGTGATTACTTTATCTATTTCGATGTCGTCCACCACCAAAAATGTGGATTGAAATTATTTGGTCGTATTTACTTACGAATACTTCTGACCAGTGACCGAAAATCAATGAGACCAACCGAGTAATGTATATTGTCCTAGCAACGTTGACTATTCTACAGCGTAATTTTAATCACTTTCTTATTACAAAGAGACCAATCTCGCTAAGATTTTGGAAAGAATTATTTGTTTTAGCTTTCCCTTCTAGAGAGCTTGTATGTGCTGGGGTGTTTACCCAGTGCTGGCTGAAGGTGCGATCGGGTCGGATTTCTGTGTCATTTACGGAAAATTTCTAATGGAGTACAACAGTTCAAGATTTTTTTCATAAAAAGACAGTTGGATATAGATAATAACCAAATAATTTTCCGCCTAATGGTTGGATGCAAATTGTTGTGTTATCAACATAAATCGTTCGGTTTTATTGACAATAGAATTTTTGGGTAGATAAAATTGCACAAACACTTGAAAGTGATGTGCTCGCACCATGTTTTCGTCTGACTAACCGGTGAACCTGACAATTGCTACCTGAGGTACAAAATCAACAGCCATAAAGTATCAGGTCTAAGGAAGAGAACATTGCATCGGTCCATCTATAAGTGGACATAAAATATGTCCAAAAGATCAGACTACTCTGCTTTCATTCAGATTGTCCAATACGGATGAAACTACTTGGAAATTCAATCGAATGATCAATTTTGAACACCCGCGCACTCACACTTGCACGAGCATGTTTGGCCACAGGCGGGGATCGATGTGGCTAAAAACAATCCTCCCTTTCCACTTTCGTTGTTCATACGCAATCCTATTTATTGACTTGAGACGCTATTTTCGTCAATCCAATTCTCATAGGAGAGGCAACAATTTTCCATTTGTTCACAAAGTACTCGTATCAGTGGTTCGGTTATTTGGAAACCAAACTAAGCTCAATTCAAAACAAGTCTCGGGTGAGTTTCAACTATCCGACATATGGTGCGTTTTCATTTGCATTACAAAAACACCTTGCAAATTCTGCTTATGGTTAGAACGTCAACAATAGTTATAGCAACTGCAATGGTAATGTTTTGTAAACCAAATACACTGTATTTCTGGATCGCAGCTTCAGCCACTCAGATGATGTCAAGTAAGAACACGACTGGCTGTAGGAGGAAGATACGAACCCAGGAAATTCATTTCCCAACATCTCTGTGTTCAATGTCTAACTATCTATGATCACCTGCAAGTGCTGGCAAATGCCTTGTTGTTTGTTTTTCCGGAGGTGCTTAAGAGCCTAACTCAAGGTTTGTTGCACTCGGACAGCACCAAGTAGCGCCTGGTTTCTCTTCAGCTCAGATTTGGTTTTTCCAAACGAATGCGCTCGAGAAATATGCAAAAACAGAGCACTGTCAGAACGAGATTTTCTCATTTTCAGGTAGTCTGAGAAAGCATGCACGTACGCACTGATTCAACACGGCGATCCTATTGACAGACTGTGAGGTTGTACAAATAGAAAGGTGTACGAGTGAATTTTACAATGCGTATGAGGCTCTGTGGCCAACGCGGGATTGAGAACATCAACATAACTCAGACACTTTGTCTTCCGGTCTGAACAGAACGTCCACAACGCGTGGTTGATTCCTAGAGCAACTGCGGTCTGGAAGTCGAATAGCAAAATGACTCATCGTGGCGAATGTCATGCATTTGTGTAATTACGGGTGAGTAATTATTGATCCTTAAGAAGAATTCCCCGGAACACGATTCGGGATGGCCTCGTGGAGTGCAAGTGGTACCAATGCATGGAATGCATCCATGCATGAATTCGAATCCCGTCGAGGTCGGACGTTACTCCGGACAGTTCATTTATTAGGGTTTTCATACTCGTTCTTCTTATCGTGTATGAACCATTTTTCCAGCCACCACCTGCCTCGGAGTACAGTTTACGCGAAGAGGCCGGGTTGTGTTTAAAATGAGGGAACCACTTTAATCCAAACAATTCCACCCCTGTTCAATTGGCTGAGTTCTTTAATGCATTATTCGGTTCTTACTTCAACATTGCTTATAAACACTTCACACTATCGGTGTTTAAACACCGGCAGTCCTTGTAAAACTCTAGCCGCAACGAACCAGCTCCTCAGCTGCAGAACAGGACTAGTTTTAGTGCTGAAGGGTAAAATAATTGTTTGATTGAAGAGTGAATGTTAAACTAACACCACAGGTGCCTCAAATTGGTGAATATCAGTCGCATCTTCTGTTTATGCCCCATTTTATGCATCATGCAACAATCTGCTAGGAAGCAACTATTCAAATGACAAAAATTATCCCATTAGCCCTAATATTGGGATCGGTGGATGGTGAATTCACCATTGGGGGACAAACTGTAGGCGTGAAGTGAGTCACACTTCAGTACCAAAATTTTGTCCGCTAGAGACAGGTTATGGATAAGACAAATCTTAGCCAATGGGTAAATGTTACCTGTTGACCCAGCCAGGAATACTACTGGGCTTATGATAAAACTCCCACTTTGTTCCAATCCCGTAAATTCAAAAGCTGAAATTTCCAGGAGCTACCAGGATTTCTGCTGAAAACACGTTTCAAAATGATGGAAACCAGTTTCGTTAGAGATCGTTCTTAGCCTAGGACATAGCTGAAATCGGGTGGCTGATGCGCAAATAATGCGCATTTGGTGACTCGGGAAAAAACTGTTCAAACTAATTGTACATGCGCAATTGTTGACTTGAATTCGGACTAAAAATCCAAACTCGACTGTGATATTCAAAGCGATCATGACTTCAGCGTGACCAGGAGCGCGTAAAACCGAACCAATGGACACTGAAAGAATTAACCATGAGAGCGACGTTGCACCAGGGCGACGAAAATCGAATGCTAAACGGCAATTTAGTATGAGCGATTTGGAGACACAGATTAGGTTTACTTTAAAGCTTTCAAGAATTCTGGCTAAGTCAATCTTTCTTCTTTTTTGGTTTAGTGTATAAAAACTAAAGACCGCCAAGTTGATGTGAATACCTAGGCTCGAGCAATGCGTGCAAATTATTTTCTTCTGCTTTCCTCAAAACCACCATTAGCCAGACTTACTGAGTCGCAATCATTGGTGACATCTTGAATGGCTGCTACAGGAGAAGACTAGATATCGATGAACTTCCGTATAGAAATAGTCTCGGATTATTTTTTCTTGGTTGAACGACCGTTCCGCGCTGATTCCATTACAGAAGGGGATTTAGTTCAGTAAATTTAAACACCGCACGTAATCAGAGTTGCCAAAGTTGAACATCATTTGCTAAAATGGTTTATATCTTACCAGAGAACGGGTGAAAAAAATCAGTGTGAATATCAATGAACAATGAAGAATTTTGTTCCGATAACCGTCAGTAGTTGCATACAGCGAAAGGACAAAAAAATAAAACACCTACAATTAGGGCATGGCCTAATTGTGAAATTGTTTCAATGGTGCATGACCCTTTGATTTCCCAGGGTTAATGGGCAAAATCATTTCGAATCCGTGCACAGAGCACAATTTGAGAAAATCCATATCATTTCACATCTCGAATTCATCCCATACTCGTTTTCTATCGGATTCATGCAGTAGTTGCATTATGGTCCCTCGTTTCTAGGGTAGACAGTTTGTGACGACTTCAGCGAGACAAACATCTTCCTGGTAATGAATTCCAAAATGACGATCTAGTGGCCGACGTGTAGTTGAGTATGAACATCGTCGAAAAAACACCGACTTGGTGCGCGATATTTAAAAAGGAACGTAGAACCATTGGAGATCGAACTTTTCTAACCATCTAACTGGTCTATTGTTCTAGTTCTTCTCAAAACCAATTAAACCTTATCTATAAGGGATTGGTAAGTTTTTATGTCATGTTGTTGTGTCTGACGAAAGCGGTCTGAAATCAGCTGACTGGTAAGGCTTCTACACTTTCGTTGTTTGCACGCCAAATTTGTACTTCTGATGTTAGATAAATGTGCGATGGGACTAGGGTAGAATTTAACCGGTCCGCTGTATGGCACAGATATTCATCGTGTGCTAGTCCTGTTTGCTTTTGGTTACACCTACTGGGATTTGGGTGGCGATTTTCTATTCTAGGTCTTCATATTGTAAATCAAAATGCTTTCATCCCTTTTCACAAGAGCTTGGACTGCGTTCATTATTACAGAAAGGCTCACCAAAATAAGGCCACTTTCACGGGGATTGTTTATGCCAGACAAAATTCAATCAGTCAGTGCCGTTGCATGTAACCCCAGGGTGCGCACAAAGGGAACCTTTACGGTTTGAGCATCCACTGCGCTGGTGATTCGGCTTTACCGGAGAGAAAATATTCACTTTTAGAAACGTGATGGTGAATAATTGGATTATTTTGTTTAGCAATGAAGAATATTCTTCCGAAATGAAGCTTGCTGCTCCCTGTTTTTCTTGCTTGAACAATATATTGATCCAACCGATGAAAGTATCCGATGCTGGGACCAATTGCAAGGTCCGTCATATGGTTCCAAGGGGAAATTTTATCCTTTAATATGGGCATGTATTTATTGTCCTGATTTTATAAAACCAGCAATTTTATATAATTTCATTCCTATATTTTTATTTGTTTTACAATACTGGTCATCGTCATCACGTGACCTATGTCTAGTTGAAGATTACGATGACATTGTCGTTGGTGAAAAATTCGTTTCTCTAATTGAGGTAAGAAATAATATTGCCCAATTGGTTTCCTTCTGTACTCCCTCCCTTTGACAGCATACAAGTCCCTAAGGAGAGGTACGTTGCGGGTGACCTTGGACAGATACGTTCCGTCCACATTCTCTATTTTACAATGCAAGCAATCACTTAATGTCCTCTCCATTTACTTTCAGCACTTGTAAGTGTTGCGCGTAAACTTGCTGAGGTGAGGATTGAAATGGCTGAAGGTACGTTTGAAAGTTCGTGTTGAATTCACTGAAATTGTCATTAAAGTTAATGAAGCGGTGATTTCACTGAGTAGGATCGAATTTCTTTAATCTCGGTGTGTCCGTGTGGAGGCGCATTGCCGACATGTATCAGTGCTTTCTGAGACATCAAATAGATGTTGAAAGCAAATAGTATCCTTACAATAAACTCCTTTTTTGACAACAATCAGTCGGTGATACTTGCAAAATCATAGTCTTTAAGGGTAGATAATAAGATTATGGAAATTATTGGTCATAGTACGTAGACGCTCAGCTTGTGGTTGCCACATCATGGAATCATTATGCAGCGGTTTCATCCGTGGCCTTGTAGATAGGTAAAGGATAGGTTCAACTTTATGCGATGAAGTTCAAAAACCCGTTGTCGTCCCGCTTGGTAGCGTGACAGCTAGGGCGTTCAGCAGAAAATCGCTCGCCCCAAGTTCTCATCTCCGTTCGTACGAAGTGGATATGTGCACTGCTGATGATTTTTAACTAGCTTGTTGAAACAGCTTTACGGCACTTGAGTATATTTTTAATAATAAGTTGAGTAGTGGTATCACATGATAAATACTTGCGTAGATAGTGATTAACCATTCGTCTTCCTTGAGTTCTTGATCAGGCATTAAGAAAATCCACTGCATAGAAGGTAAAGCAAATTAACCGAAGGAAACGATATCAAACGTGTTGAACACAACAAAGTTGCAGGTGCATGATGAGGTTAAAGGAAAACTTGCGACGATGCAAGCCTTTTGACTGACTGCGCTATAATTCTGCGTCATTATTATTTCGTTCTTTCTTGCGGAATTTTGGTGCCATTACCGTCTCCTTTCGCCATTAGAATCGATCGAAATTGAATTCGCTATCCAATCCTGGGACCTTGGGGACGCAAGCACTGTTGTACCTCAGAGATCTAATCAATCTGGAAGAATTAGCGGGGTGCTGCTGGCTGGCTGGCAGCTTTTAAATGCACCCTTCCGGCCAAGACCTCCATTCCGATATTGTTGACGTAAACCACATCCGTGTGGCTGGTTTACGCATATAGAGTCGGATCTCGTCCCTCCTACTCCAATCCACCGATCCACTGTATTACACTGTGTCCATACTCGCAATCACAGCGAATGCAATGGCCCATTAGACTGGAGTATTGCTGGATTCACGGTCGGTCTCTATATAGACAGCGGCTTCTTAGATTCTCATCGGACAACGAACAGGCACGTTACGAACCAAGTGCGGAATAGACTGGAGAATGACGTGTTGGCAGCACACATTACAGGCTTCCTCTAAGTCTGGCTAGAGTTTGAAGTTATCTCCATACAACATGATCCATGCAACTGGAAAATCGATTCTGTCTCGTAAATCCATTCTTCAACCCCCATGCATTCCGCCCGTCATATGCTCTAACTGGATCATATACAAATCTATATAACTGGCTCTCATTTAACTCACACAAATATCAACACGTCACTTCCTCGACTCCTTTTGCTTTAGTGTCGTATATCATAGGTCTCCCCTCTTCTTACAGTGAATAATCATACAATATCTACTGTAGGATGGTTTCAATCACGCATCTACCATTAACGCACTCCGAATCTGTGGGTTCCTGATTTACGTGATCTGCGTGTGTTGTCTTCGCCAACACCAGACGGCGGTTCCAAGTCATTCTAGATAGTTACTTAC
>LUCM01005749.1:151119-166828 GCA_008360955.1 Fasciolopsis buskii
GTAAGTGTTTAAACACACCAATGAAATCTGTGCATTGTGTAGTTTCTAGACTTCAAAATTGTTCGCGTGGGGCTATCAGTTATTAGCCCTGTGTCTTTCATACCTCTAACTGAGTTGTCCCTAAACCTAGGTGATCACTTTAGAGAAATTCGCCAAAAAAACTATTTCTGATCCCATACATCCTCTGCACAGCGATCTTTCAAAGTGCTGCTCTCATATTTCAACGCAATCTACTTTTCTTTCTGGAATCAATATCTACAAGAACTCCACGGTCCCAAATTTATCACGCATCTTGACAAACCTTGACCATGTTTCAGCCGAATTCCCGAGCAATCATCACAATGTGGTATGACCAACGGTGTAATATTTTCCTGATTTTTCGGCACGTGTTTTGACTGAAATGTGACATTATTTGTACTCAAAACTATGAAGTACACTACGTTAAGTCTGCTGCCGTTTTCGTGGGGATCGATCGCTGACTGGCGGTGATCAGGCGAACAAGATCGTGGCATTTGGAGGTTGAGGTCGCTAGTTCGCACCCCCACACCGCCGGTCAAATTCCCCACTTGGTAACCCTTTCTGAAAATAGATGCCCAGAAAATTTAAAGATAAAAGCTCGAGGGAGGAATTAGGAAATGGAATATTATCGGAGCCAGAAATTTCATGGGATCATGCAACAACAAAATCGGGATTAGGAACATCTAGAACATAATTGACCAGAGTGGAATTCTGTTCCATTGTTTCATTTTTTTGGATCCTCTCATAGCCATCCACTGACGCCATCCGAAATTTTGTGCATTAATATTTCCAAGTTTACAAAGCCATTCCATACATTTGAAGTTTGGGACTCTTGAAAAGTTAGTTGGAAATTCAGCAACAATTAATAGTTACCGATTTTGTTGCTGTTTGTGTTTTTTTAATTTGGTCGCGATACACTTCAGTACTAATTTCACGAAACGTTTGAAAGTAGCTGAGGGGCAGTGCGAAGATCCTTATTTCACCAGACTTATGTTTGTGGTTGAAACTATTTAGTCATTTTCATCGCACATTTATTTTCGACGAATTTGGTTCAAGTATACTACGGGTATGGAATTTCGTTCCAGTTCCAGTCGAAATCTTTGGCCAGTTGATCGATCGGTTTTTCCAAGGTCAGTGGATGACTCTTCCATGAATGTCTAGAATACATTCATTCAAACGATCGAATGTGGAAATTGAAATATTTAATCATATATCAGGACCAAATGGCATAAGGAGTGTATCGAAAAATCGATGCGCCGTGGTTTGTATTGTGAATCATGTAATGTTAATAACACAGCGTTGTTGGTAGATGTAATGTGCCAGCGTTTCGACTACCGTGGGTCGTCTTTTGCAAGGCAAGTTTTACGATCAACTGCCTTGCGAAAGACTATCCACGGTAGTCGAAACATTGGCACATTACATTTACCAACAACGCTGTTACTAACATTGTATGATTTACAATTTAATCCTATGTTTTCTATGTATCTTTGCCCCAATTCTTGTCCTATGACAGAAGTAACTTGTCCATTTAATTTTGCCCTATCTTCTGCTGCATTGATCAAAAACGTCGTGAAACCAATCAATTTCAGGAATGGAATTTCGACCCCTGGTCATCATGTTGAAATGAAATGAAGTTGACAACCTGATCACACCGTTCATCTGAATGAACAACACTCTTAAGGCGAGAAGGGCAGCTATGACAACCTAAATGGAACGTACTTTGTAGGCTAGTATTATAGGCCAAAGTTGGAAATATTGGAGTTTAATGGTTCGAAAGCTTTGCTGTATTGTTCATCCACCAACCAAAGCATCGGCTTTGAGTAAAAACTGAGTTTCGGTAGTGAAACATTTTTCTATCTTAGTGCTATAAGGTTAAATGACTCATGCAATGGCTAAACCGATCGACTCATGATTGTTAGACCCGAGTTTGAGTTGCTCTCTTCGGGTATGCTTGACATGCAACATTGGTAATGTGTTCCCTGACAAGCTAAATGAGACAGCTATACTGTGCCTACTTGGGCTTTCAATGATTAGATGAGTGTCGATATGATTTGAGAAGTAATTTCGTGAAATGCTTCCAGGCCATTTAAGCTTACACTATTTAAATTAAAATATTGTATGCATCAAACTGACTTTTTCCCTTTTGGCAGTTGCGGACGAGATAAGTGATCTTGTTGGACAAAACAAACACTGTTGTCTGGGTAAGTTTTTCGAACGTTTGTTATGTGTGTACGTGTGTGTGGCATTAGAAAAATTGGCATCATGCATGCTTACTTTCGTAACGCCCGACGCACTGAATAAACCAGGCTGGAGGAGTATTTTCAAGTTGGCGATCCCGAGACGAAGTTTGTTTTTGTTCGTATACTTCACCTGTAAATGCAACAAAAGAAGCATAGCCCTTAGCTACCAGGGTCCGATGCCATGGTGAGAGGGAAGTGCAGTGGCTCAGGAGTTCATTATGGCCCAAGAAGCTAAGTGTGGCAACAAGCCGGGAACCAACGAGTCCCGTCTACTTTCGAACTGATCAATAGATCTAAGATGAGAATCTGTCGGTTGTGTGTTAGTCACAGACCCGCTAAAGTGATGCAATATGTAGGCAACAAAAGTCACTGTGGTAAGTTCAATAGGATGACGAAAGATAAACGCGTTGGCTATTTTGCAATGTAAACTTGGACAACGGGCGGGAAGATGTACTTTCCAAACGCCTAATTGGTAAAGGCAAAATGTGAAAGAACAAAATGAATTTTAATGGGAACAATAAGGTTGCCGGTTTCAAGTGGCCATAACATCAACTGCGCAAAGCGATAGGCATAAAAAATGACAAGATTCGAATTATGGGTCTGCAATGCAAGCCACACGTGGCCCATGTTTTAATGTTCAAGTGGCCTCTAATTCGTGTTCTTTGTGCCAATTTTGTCATCGCGTTTGCAGTTTATAAGAAGGAACGCCGGTTGCTTGTTGACACTGCAAATGGGCGAGCTAGTTTGTACTCCAGAGTCGAAGTATCGGCGGCACCTCGCGAACTGAATGACTAGGGGATGGAGGAACAATTCTCCTTGTGTACGTTTTGAAAAAACGTGCATCGTTTGACGCTCCAAAGATACATCGGAAAATTTCAATTGTTCTCGGGCCTTCGGCAACTCGTCTGTGTTGTGAGCGATTAGCCAGTTCGCCTCCTAAACTCATTTACTAACTCGGCATAAAACACGGTCGGTGCGTTTCTCGTACGGCTGGACTCCCCTATAAGTAACCACTTTTGCAGTAAACCAAATCCCATTTGTTGCACTGATGTGTTCTTACGTGTTTGACCATTTACCTGGACAAACCAGAATGGTTGAATTCAACCCTTGGATGTGAGCAAAAATTGTGATTGATCTAGACATTCGTGGTCAAAACTGACCCAACTTGTAGACGAAAAATACCGGTTGCTCGTCACGTATCGTATAAGGGACTTCATACGACCGTGACATTGATAATTGGCAGATTTTGCTCAAAGTGGGATTTTTCTCACTTAAACTAATAACAAATGATGAAAACGTGTACTTTGTAACTAGAACACATTGATAATGGTGATTGGAATTTTGTGCTTTTCCAGTCAGGTTGACTGTAGTATGTGTGTGTGTGTGTGTGTGTGTGTGTGTGTGACGAATTACTTCACGAAACTGATTGTTTGACCTGACCAAGTAGTTTTCTCTCTATTCAGATAGCAACAAGTACCTCCGACATGAGTTAAATAACTGCGACAGCTTGACTTGCCTCAGTGATCTTGAAACATCGGCGACCTGGTGCACAATTTTCCCAACTAAAGCTGATTTGATGCATTTTCACGGTCCCTCGCACTTCGCCGATATAAACTGGCTAAAAATGACACCTTTATGGACACGATCCTGGTGACCGTAAAATGAAAGTCACCGAATACTTTTTTCCCCATTCATCCTCGTCGTTACCATTGTTATTTAACAATCCCAAAGCGGAGTATTCAGTTAGCAACTTTTCAACGGGCAATACGTCTGTACTGAGAAGACCTGAACGTGACTCGTCCACTTGTATAATTATCAACGAATGGCTGAGAAATGTAGCTTCCTTTACTTCAAACTGACATGCTATTATTTATCCTAGTAGATTTTCCTACTAATGCTAGACATTCGGATTCACAAACAACCAGAAGAAATCTCCGGGTCAGGTAGTTTCAATGTAAAAGAAAAAATAAAAGAACTGCTCTGTTTGGATGGCAAATCCTCACTGAAAATTGAAATTTCAAGCTCTTTGACTGCCGCATTCTTCTGCAAAATTTCCTGTTCTCTATCGATGCACATAGTGAAAGGTAATAAACCGGAATAAATCAGTGTTTCTGTCGGAAAGGTACAAAAAATCACTCTGGTTGGGAAAAACTCGATCACTTAGGCTAGTATTGTTTTTTCCGTACCATCAACCATGATCACACAATTAGTCCTTTCATTATCTTACTATCTAATTGATGAAAGACTTCTAGCATGCTTTGTCTTCATTGTAAGACCTCTAGTCTTTTCATTCTTATTCACGTGGTACCCAACCAAATTAGCAACGCGAATGTTATTCACAATGCATGTTCTCTTTGTTCAAGTGTAATACTTGATTTAATTAACGAAACCGCTATCAAGTTTCTGGAAGATCTTGGTGACCATCTAAGAACTGTTAAATTTGGAATTTGATCGGCTATGAGACGATTGAAAAAGGTAACGTTCTTCCGTAAATGTTGGACATGTGACTACCGCCAAGTTAAAAAAATATTCCTTACTGACTTTTATACCTCTTGTGTCGATTGGTCTTGCCAGCCCCCGATTTCCTGTTTACCATCCGTTCATAAACTGTTCCTAATTCAAATGACTAAACCTCATTTCTTCAAGCTATGATATTCCGAATTTAACCCCGACGTTTAGTTGGAGTTCGCCACAATATTTAATCGTAGCATCGTTCCTTCCCAATTATTTCTTACAAGATCTGTGGCTTGCTCTTGACAGCCTTTTATCGACCAAAGGTCGAGTTTACACAGCAGCAGTGAGGTAAATTTTGCCCTATGGCAGCCGAATGCAGATCTGTGCAAACGTCCTGTGTTTCAACTCTATGGTCTTCGTAGTACTGGTGGGATACGGCGACCCGAGGCATTTCTGTAAATGCATATATTGGCTATCAGGTAGACAAAAATGTAGAAGTGATTCACTCATGGTCATTGAAGTTTTAAAGCTATCGGACTTGAAGTTGATCATGATAGGTTTCCGTGGACTCACTTGTCCAATTTCACGGGGTTCACGCTTCGAGCGAAATGGGGGCACAAGGACTCTGTTGTTACAGTTTGTTGGTCAATGACCGAGTGATAATTTCTGACGATTTCCTACGAACCAGATAGCCGTTTAAATATTTGATATTTTAGAACGTTTTGGTATGCGGTTACCTAGATCTGCAGGATCTGATATCCGTGATACAGCGCGTCCGGTCGCCACTGGTTTAAACAAATCTTTTCTCCCAACCTGCTAGGTTAATACTAACGGTATGTGTGCTCAGGACCGTTCTCTCTTCTGGTGATCACTCATCTCTGAAAAAATTATTAGAGCACTGTCTGTGTAAGGATCCATTCACGTCAGTTTTTTGGATGCATCTATGCACTGCCTCAGTCTAACTAACCACTGAGCACCATGGAGATATTGTGCATCATTCCGGCTTTTCAGCACAACCATGAGCGTCACAGTTTCATCCCGTGGGCATCGAGATCAACCAGGTTGGAAGTCAGCAATGCATTTCAGCTCAGCGCGGACACGATACAGTACACTTCTATCACCGTTTATTCATCAAAATAGTAGATCCTTTCTCGCTGATCAAACAAATTTCTGTTTAAATGAACGAAATACTGTGTTGCTCTTAAATTGCAAAAGTCATCATTAGCTCACCCTTGCCTGTTGCCGACGAGACTATTATCATACGAATAAATCACAAAAAGGACAACGATGCATTATGGTCTTGCCAAAGCCAGAAGAAGTAGCAAATGGCATCTTGTATGCTAGTGTGAAATTAAGCGACCAGGACACTCGACTGATTTGTACAGTCACTTAATTTAGGATAGGTAGGTATAGGCTGACATACAGATATGCTTAGTGTATATTTACTGTTCACAATACCTAACGGTCGATCAAAAGCAACTACTCACAGCTCTGATTTTGTTTCAACCGGCAGCTGACAGAAAATGCAGTCAGAATAAATATCCGTTTGTCGTTAAATAACAAAAATGCAACTGTTTTTGATACTTTGATGACGATCTCATTGGAATTGCATCAAATAAGCACTTCAATAGCTATTAAGAAAGCCTTTTTTTGCTACTAATTCCACCCTCAGATAAACATGAACAATTCATTTTACTTTTCGCAACACGTGAGTTTGATCGTTTTTGATAATTCATAGGAAAAGTAATCAAGTCCTGTAGTGCTTAGTAAGGTAACAACGAGAGTATGCGGTTCAATACGAGATGGTAATTGATAATGTTTTCCATAGAGTGTTGGCATTATTCGAGGTAGATAATTAATTTAGGAATGTAAGTCTGAACTGTAACTTGAAATTTTCAGCGGCATTTCCTATGCGGTCATGTAAAATGCCGAACAATAAATTTTTCCTCAGTATTTTCCGCTACCATGTACTTTAGGGGGCCCTAGCTCCCTTGAAGGGAAACGCCTGTTTGACCCATATTTTCATTGGACTCCAGAAGCCGTCTTCCTAGGACAAAACAGCCTCAAAATGAGCGGATACATCCTGTCCGGATTGACAGTATCCGTCTCAAACTAAGTTGGCGTCATGAGAGTTATAGATCCACCCGAACTTCAGCAATCGGTTACAATGGACGCCCCCATGTAAACGGGAATCCAAACGGTTCTACAGTGCTCCTTTGGAACATGGTCTTTATTTCGATTGATTAATGGTGTTCTGTCCATGCAGCGGACCTCACTCTTCGTTCGGCAGGGCTACTGTATCTGCTTGACTTCGTTTATCTCAGATTGAAAGGCACTGGGCTTGCAGTTCCAGTTATCTCCTTTTCTAAATCACGCTCGGAGTTTCCCTATACACGGTTCATGTAGACTGTTGTCCAACCCTGTTGTTTCCCCATATCTTTCGTTCTGTTATTCCAGATATTTTTCAAACTACCCGTTTGTTGCTGACCAATTATCCTAAGGGAATGAGTGAGTACCTACCAGATTTTGCTAAAATTTTAGCTATTTTTTAGCACTTCACCGAGAATCCGATCGCCTCCTGTTGTCGTTCGGTTCTACTTGCGATCTAATGCTTATCAGATCAAGAGATGTGAGCAACCGTATCCGGAGGAGACTGTCCATCTTTGTAGGACTAACTTGTGATACTCGTGTCAGAAATGTTTTGAATAACTAATAATGGCTTTCGGTTTGAAGTATTTGTAAGGAATACTATCATTTTTTAAAATATTTTTGTCACTGGCATTAAATATCAAACTGTTGGCCTCATACTTGCTTGTTCTGTAGTCACAAACATCGGCTACTTGGTCGAAATACATGAGCTTATTTCCGGTAAGTACTTTGCATTATATTCTGTTTCAAATCGGTGTGCTTTTAATACTAACATCCGGCCCCTTCCTCGTCGAGATCTTACTGAGGTGGTGTCTTGTTCATTGAACTTGCGGAAATGCCAACGCCATTCTATGTTTATTACACCAGAATTGGGAGGGGATGACTGAAGCAAGTGATTTTGAATTGAATATCTCAGTTAATAGGCTTTCTGAACGGGCTCGAAACCGTTTATGACCGCATAAAGTGGTATCCATTTTTTCGTGAGTTTTAGAGCTCACGAACCCGGCTGATCAATATCTCCTTGCTGGCTGTCGGATGTGAGCGAATTTCAAGCCGTCCTATCACGGTTTGGTGCTTTTTAGTTAGTGTGCTGTTTGTTATTCGTTGAACCTCAGCAGTTTGTGAGACTGAACCAAATGATTTCAAAGGAATGCTCATATCAAGGTTCTTTAGGATTCTTTTGCTATCAGCCTAGGGTCATTTAAACAGATCTTTAGGATCGTAGGCATTTGTATTCGGATAATCGGTCACTAATATTTTTAAAATGAGGCAAGATGTACTCGAAGGACTGGACTCCAAATCGGCCAATTTTTCAAATTACCCTTTCACAAACAAGAGACTATTGAAAGTCCAGCTTGTCTCTGGAAAGTTGGGGCCACTCAGGACTAAGTGATACTTTGGCTCTACTCACCGAAATGTTTTTCTGGAATTCAAAATCAGCCTAATTGCAATGCTTCGATCCTAGTTTGCACGTCTTTGACCCCCATCAGTATGGATAACCTTGGTCCGGCATTTGGCTATCGCCGAATTGCATGTCTGATCGGGAACTGGTCATTGTTATTTTAGCCCTGCTGTTCCCAATAACATTACTTTTGATAGGGGAGGCATTCCAGATCGAATCCAATATGTGATGACCCCTCCCCCCGATTTGAGACTCTTTTCACGTTGAACGCTTGAACTGCCGGTGAACCGAGGAGTTCCGACGCCGATCCTACGACAGTGAATAGCTGGTTGGTCATTCCCCTTCAGCGGTGGTAGTAAGTCTCCCTGACCGGCGGCTGCTGGTTGTTCATGAGGGCCACCAGCTTCTATGGCGGTCAAGAAATGCGCACACGGTGCACTACAGACAGGTATATTTTAAACTACGGAATTATACCCATTCCTGATAGGTAACTGGATGATTCCTGACGGAATTACAGACAACGAGCTTCCTTCATTTAAACAAACAACCTAGACGCGAAATAATAATGGATTAAAATAAAACTGAAGACTTCTGTCGACAAGTCAAAATATGACCAGGTGAACTCCAGGAAAGAGTTGTGGACTGTCAGTTAACAATTGTTACAAACTAGTGGTTACCTCGACGACTATTATACGTGTGATTTATCGGAGCATTATTGTCTCCGAGAGGCGATGTCAAACGGGTAAAGAATCAAGATATAGTTTGTAAATTCCAGTTTGTATTGCAGCTTCCTGGTGGTGTTCATCGAAAACACGATCAGTGATTATGCCCGGGGAATTCTTCTCGAAACTGCTAGCGACTTTTGCCGGTAGATGAAATTCGTTTCGAAAACAACGATCCCAAATGACCAACATACAAACTGGTCGTGCATGTGTGAATTTTAATTACCAATCACATGGCTTTTACCTTTCTCGGTGTATGTTGCTCATTTTTTCACAAGGATGTGCAAGGATGATTGTGTCACTTATCCTTCGGATTTTCACAGACGAGGCGAAATTCTTGAAGGCACTTTTGAAGAATCCAGATTCACTGTCAAAGGATATCCAATGTAAGTGTATCATCCAGCCGTCATGTGATTGACATACCGTACTACTTCACCATGAAGGTTTCTGGTTCGAACCCAATTGGCCACCTAGCAACCTGCAGCCCCATTCGTGATTTCATCTTAACTTCCAATAAACGATATGTGAAAGAGAATGAGGGGTAAAGTGTTCATCCTGATTGGACTGCAAGGGATCTATTGGAAAAATTAACCGATAGTTTTCCCTTTAGTTGGTCCATCTATTTTCTATTAACTTTTCCTAAAACTGAATCATCCGTTTACCTTTCATGTTGAAAGCTTCTCGTTTTTTACTTTAGATGTATCTTGGATGAAACCACTGTTTAGTTGCAAACTAGTTTTAGCTCTTTAAGCAACATATGTCTTAACGAGTACATTGTGGTTCGCTTGACAAATGTCTGTTGTGGTGTCTTGTGCCGAAATAAAGAGACTATCATTCACGAAGCCTTGAAAGATTTTATCTGGAGAATTTCATTTCCCTTTAACCAGTGAATTAATGCTCGACACAGAAAATGAATTCCAACAGATCAGTTAGATAGACACATGCACTAAAATGTGTTGCATGGAAAAAATGACATGTGCTCGAATGATTTCTGATCGATCCACCGTCATTTTGCTATTTGATAATGCAAAAAACAAAACTTGTTCCCGATGGCACAGATTTCCACATGCCACCGAAAGTATTTCCCATGCATGAACCCTTGCAATTCAATTATATTTTTGCGTCATATAAAGCAATCCTGGTGGGATAATTTACTTCCAAATGTCGAACGTTCGACAATTTTGACCGTTGCTGGCTGGGGATGGAAATTCACGCGTGCCGTAGGTGATCCTTTGACAATTTGTTAGGGGACCAATCTCATTAAGAATACAGTGAACAATTCTATTACAGTCCTGGTAAACGTTTGATTTAGTGTCCACACATTTTTACGGACCTATTCCGTAGCCCTAATATGACGAATTCCGTGGTGAAGTTGCGATCGAATTCAATGGTTGGTTGTTTGAGTAGGACGCACGTTTACCTTTTAGACGATAACCATATCCAGTTTACAATTTTTCTCGTTTTTTATGCCACGAAAAAATCGGCGTTTTCGGAATTCGGTTATAGTCACCGGGAGGTTACTGCGCTAGACTGTGGCCAACAGTGATTGAGCTCGGATCGAAGAAAATCATGCTTGACTAACGATCATCTTCACATCAGGCTTTGGTTATATCCACTTTGATATTGACTGAAGCTTGAAGCTTGAAGTCGCACGAACGAATTTTGACATTGATGTATTCGACAAATGGAAAACATATAGTTAAACAATGTCATAATTCCGTAAAATTCGTGTGATCGGAATAATCTAATATCAACGTGCTGTAAAATGAATATACATAGGCAGTCCTTTATGAATAGTAAGCTAAAGTGACAAATTTCTGTGGGACGAACCTGAATGGATAGTTGCGGAAATGCACTGATGAGTAGTCTGCACCACCTTATTTCAAAATTAACAGCAAAACATTTCGTCCCTTGGTTTTATAGTCAATAGTGACAATGTTACCGGGATTCAAACCGGGTCATCGATACCGTTCACACATAAGTAAAAGCTGTCTGTGCCTCGCTAACCAAGCCACAAAGTTATGATATTCGAGATCGCATCCGAATTCCAGAACTAAAAAAATTGCAACCCATCACATTTTCACTTTTAGGCTACAGTTATCAAAAAATGTATTGCCGATGAGATTTTATCGTTTGTGATTGTTAGTCGCTTATCCTCCACACGTGCACCTTCTGTGCGTTTTTGTTCCCCCTCCATGGGTTGCAACTCATGTCAACAACAGCTAGCAACCACTCCAAGTATATTTAACATTAAATTTTGTAAACAGGGCATAAAACAAAATCGGGCAAGTCTAAACCAGTCTGTCTGCGGGTTGGGGGACTGCAATAGATATTTCGCTGCGGGAATCACAAATCACGATTACATTGCGGTATCCCGAAGCGGACACAAAGCAAGAAATCAAAGAAACTTTCTGTTCCAGGCAAAAAACGTGCCGTCCTAGGGCAGTGGAAGCAGTGAAGTAATGAAAAATAGGCAAACCGTTAGTTGTTTTTCTCTCGCACACGTGATAATGCGAGTGACAAGGTTTTTGGTCATTTGATTGATTAGTGTTTCAGTGCTTTCATCTTTGCTAAACCAATCACTGAAACCATTTTTGCCTAACCTCTAATTCTACCAAACAAATGAGGATTTTCAGACAAATATTCCTGTCTTCTACCCCACTGTTTTTTTTTAATTTTTTAGTCGATTTGGAAATCATACTGCGAAGTAAATAAAATCAAATGTTCTCGTTTGCACATTCTGGAAAGAATATAATTACTTTCGTTTGCAGAGGTAAATTTCGCCTAAGGATAGAAAAAGAAAACGTTCTCCTGAAACCACATAATGGGTTTGGCGGTTATCACGACTCGTCAGATTTACGTACCCATTACGTGCTGTCCACGTGTGCTTCTCAAATAGACTTGTCGTCCATTCCAGCTACTAATGATGCAGAAGAACGTGATTATGGTTCTGTCAGACACATTGCACATTGCGGGGTGAAACAGCAAATTTTATCTTGCTAGACTCGGAAAATAAGTGGCCAGTCTTGTGTGAAAGAGAACGTGACTTCTTAGCGTGTATGTGTGTCGGTAATCAGTACGATTTTTTAGAGTGAAATTTCCCAATTTTCTCACGATCCTTGTGCAATGAATTGTCATCTCATTTTCTGAGCTCAAGTTATCTTGTTGCATCTGTGCGGAAAGTTCTACGCATATGACCTGCTGTAATTTCCACTTCATCACAATGGGTGATTTGGATTAACCAGACAGCAGATTCCCCATCGAAAAATGAAGCATGCCTATTGCTCGGCATTTTGAATCGTTGAGTTTTTCGTACGACTGAACAAATGTGTACTTCATGCAGTTGGAATAAATCGGACACCGTAATGCTTTTTCCGTACCGAATTCAGAAAAAAACTGACACTGAAACAGCAGACCATAGAGCGAAAATTAAGAACTGGAAGTTTAATTGTGGAACACAAGGGTTACAAATCTTGCTCGTCTTTCGTCCGTCTTATTGGACTGCTGATATTTTCGGTTTCTAGTCTGTGACTGGGCAGCTGTCTTACTACCCATCATGTAAAATGAAGAGGGACAGAATTCAGTCACGCCTTGTGCGTGCTAGTAAACGGACGAATCATGTTCAGCTGAGTGGGAGAATAGAAATGAACGACCATTGGGCTCGTGAATGATACGACCGGTTGGTCAACGAAATGCGCCAAAAACGGGTATGATTTACTGCAGCCGTTTACTCGCAAACCAAGCTCATCGTTCCTCATTTTCACTTTATAGTTCCACAATTTATTGTAATTTTTTTCAAATTCAATGTTGAAATGATACGGACATATCAACAAAGTCATATCATGAAAATGCTACACCAATTAGATGCACACACTGGTAATATTACCTCGACTGGTGATGAAACGTTTACGATTTACACGCCAAGCTGAGTATTTAGAACCACGCGAAAATCAACAATCAGAGTGACTACCAGCACAGAATTGCAAGATGTTACACACGATTGTCCAGAATTTAGCGCAAATTCGGAACAAAATGAAACACGAACTTTGTGAAACTCCATTGCCCAGGTATAAAGATGCCGAACAATTGGAAATTTCATGGTAACTGAAGTAATACACTTCCGCGGACTCGGTCCACCTAAAATGGGATAGGGTTGACGAGTCGAATCATTTAGACCAGGCATAGTCACATGCCCATACGGGATCCTGTGCATTTGATCTCGCATGAAATCATTGCCCTCATTGTCGCGCTCTGTCGGGCTTGCCTCTGGATAAAGTTTTGTAACGAAGACAACCCTCGATACCTAGAAACGTTAACTAGAACCTGGGGGAGTGGTAATTTTAGACGTCACATTCTCTTCACGAACATAAACGGTTTGGATATTATCACTTTGTTTGAGCCTACTCCGGTTTGGGAAAATTTAGCTCATACACAAATAAAATGCGGATATTCCGGTAGTTCCTTAGGCAGGAATTCGAAGCTACCACAACATTGCTCTTAAATGGACTTCATATAGCGATTCTGGATGACGAGTTATCGGTGTTTGTTTTTGTTTAGATTTCCGTGACATTGCAGTCATCACATCATAAAAATGTGCAGTATAAAATGGAGCACGAAACAAACTGTCTAGTTGTAAACCGATTTTAGCAAAAGTCAGTCAAGACCTTCTCCTCATTGGTAGGAATTCCGACGAAATAATGGACAGCCGAATTCCTACGGATGTTCCTGTGGGAAGTCACGAAGCGGAAAGTAGGACATATCAAAGCGTGAGAGCGGCATTTGACAAGATCAGTGCCTACAACCCGGGAGGAACTTGAGATATATTTTGCGGAAGATTTCCATACACGCATGCATATCACAAAGTTTGATTGATTGTTCCTCTAACTTTCGGGAAAAAGACTTTTTGGCAATAGACGTATCTCGGATAGGGATTCTAAAGTCTTTCATATATATAAAAGCAAGAATGACAGCTGAACTATAGTTGAGGATGATGCAAATTCATGAGCAAACAAAGGTGGGGAGATAGTAGTCTGCTCGATCTGGAACGGTCCGATTCATTCACGCGGTGAATACCAAATTAAATTTGTCTACACAGTTAGGATTGTGAGATGACAATCTCAAACTCTTATCGACGATAATTCTTAAATGTTTGACAGAATTTTACTCGTGAATGCCTCTATATTTAGGAAATATAGGGGTCAGACGGGTAAGCCTAAGAAGAATAGCTGAAATGATATTCGAAGCAGACTCAAACCAGAAAGAGCAGAAGAAACGTAATTGATAGACAAAATGCTGAGAAAGTTGAGGAAATCACCGGTCCCGGATGTGGATCGAGAGAGAAAACCTGATCCGCGTATCTAAATGATCGAACAGGAAAATGCGTAAATAAATTGCTAACGTGTGTTGAAAACAAATATGGAGGAAACACAATTTCGGTGAGAACTCCGGAGTTATCAGCTAACAATGTGGATATTTTTCGGTCCGATCCAACGCACTAATGTGTGCAGATAAATTACGCTTACAAACATGTCTGTAGGTACTTGAAACAGCATCAAGGTTGAGAGAAAGCAAGGACCGCTTGACAGAGCAGAAAACCGATAAAAATCTAAGAAAGCTTATCAAACACATTTTGCGGACTTTGCTGTTCCACACATAAACGTGACAGACATGTATTCTTCATTGTCATGTTTTTGATTCGGACACCAATTTGAGTCTGATCAATGACGTATGAATCAAAGAATTTTAGCTAGAAGGTGGTAACGTGCACGAATCATTCTCGGAATACGTGCGGATTCATCCGGTCATATATATATATATATATATATATATATATATATATATATATAAATATCACTGCCTCAAGAGCAACACAATAAGTATCAAGTGTAACCCGCCCGTGAACTCAGAACATGCCCGTAGGATTGCACATTCATACTGCAAACGGATGCATCGTGGGCTGATCAACCACGCGCATCTCAGGAAAGCCATCAAAATCGATTCGAAGGGGATGCTTCAAACATATTAGATGCCAGCTGGATTAGAAGAATAAAAGTGGTCATTGAAACCACATCGAACACAAACCGCTCAAAAGTTGAGGGACAGACTCACCAAGAAATAAGCCGCGCTCAATCAAACGAAACCTCAGCATGATGAACCAATCTACAATTAATCGAATCATCAGCTACCACCAAGCGAAAAGTCCATTCTGCTGAAAGGATTAGCATTCAGTCACACCAACGCCAAACATCGCACGTTCAATGCCTCTATTGAATCGGCACTACGGAAGCACGCCCTAAAGGAAAAGACGCGCCAATACATACGGGCAACAATCTGTCAACAACTCGCGCACCCTAGGCGAAAGTACCACCTACCTGATAACGAAATCAAAGCTGCAAAAGCACTCCAGAAAATTCGAGAAATAGCCATATTTTCCGCAGACAAGGGTAACGCAATAGCAGTGCTGGACAACGCCGAATACCAAGCGAAGACCAAAGTATTACTGGATGATAACAAAATCTACCAACCAATGATAGGAAATCCGGTCAAAGAATTCGAGCCGAAATCAACAGAAAGCCGACCTCTTTGAGAAAAAGCAAGAAAATCAGCAATGAACAGTACAACCAAACAGAGCCTGCAGAGGGACCCGTCCCTAGGATATATGGACTTCCTAAAGTCGGTAAGCCGGGGGTGCCGCTTAGACCCATTGTTGCATCAACAACTGCACC
>LUCM01005749.1:169312-185385 GCA_008360955.1 Fasciolopsis buskii
TCCAGTCAAATAAGTGAGGAAATTTCCACATGACAAAGGATGTTAATTTGTCTCTGTGTGTGTACTGGTGTGTCTGTGCATGTGCGTACTTTAGACTGCATAACGGATGAGAGGTTAGTTATTTGTCGTTCGCATCATGCGCCGCCGTGGTGGTGAGATTACCTAGGAAGCTAAATTTTGGAATGTTTGCTTCTCAATGCTGTTAGGGCTGCCTTCATCTCCAAAATATCTGCCCGTCGTTTCGATTGACGCATTCGGAATGGGCACTTTTTTGGAGATCCTCTGCATACCTGAGAAGGACTGCCCACGGTAGTCGGAAAGTTAGCAAATTGCATTTACTAACGACGCTGTTATTAACGTTATGTCATTCACAGTAGAAACCAGTACATGGCGCATCGATTTTTCGATCCTTTCCTTACGCCACTCGGTCCTTATATGTACCCTCTTTTGTTTAGTTTCTATTCAAATCCACAATCTCACGATTTACTACTAAATTTTGCTATTTGATTTTGCGTAAACAAATGAAAGGGAATCATTTTACAATAACAATGACAGCTTTACCTAACAGCTAACCTCTAAACTCCTTCGAAAAGAAATGTCTTCTCATTACCAGCCCCCTTTATAATATCCATTATGAGACGGATTGGTTCTTGTTTCATCCAAATCATTTTGTCTTTCTAAACACACATTAGGCGGTAGTAACCTCTGCCGCGGCATTTTTGAATTGCTCATTCTCAACCTCAGGATTCCATGAATAACTTCACTGATGGCCTAGGAGGACCATGCACCAGGAAATTGATGTCAATTGTACACGTTTTTGAATGACCAGTTGCCATGTGGAAAACTGGCAAAAAATGACTAACACAACTGGAAGCAGACTGGTCCAAATCAGCACAGTCTAACGAATGCGATGTACATGGAAATGAATTTAACTTTTGTTTCTTCTACTGCTGTTCGAATGCAAACCCGTAAAGTTTCATATAATTGGTGGTTTTAATTACTGGCGTATTTCTTTGTTCAGGCTGATGGTTTGCGAGGCCCCGTGATCACCGAGCTTGTCATTTAGATCCCGAACGTTTCATTTTAAATTGAGGCAACATAATCATCGCGTTGGAAGCGGTCCCAGAGTACGAAGTTGGACTTTGACATGAGTTAGCAGTGTGACCTTGAAGCTGCGCCCAACTCTGACGGAAAAGATTTAATAACTTGACCTTTCTTCATGGTCACTAAGATGACCTTGGAATGGGAACCTAACTAAATTTGGTAATTTGGTTTGAAACCAAGAGATATGAACTTGTTTAAAATTTAAACATATTCCCTCTCCAAGTCAGTTTTCAAAATTGTCAACAGTTTAGCTCTACCAACTAGTAGCAAGTTCGTCTGATTTCAGTGTTTTTATTGTTACAGTAGGATGAAACGTTCGTGTCGGTCATTCTCTCTACCTGACATTTGCATTTGATCTGAATCACTTTAGTCCATGCTGAGCCGCTTTTTCGGGAGAACGATGAGGCCAATCATAGGTGGAACGGAGGTTACAAATTTAGATACCACCAGGTGAAATCGAACTGATGATATTCTGTTTACAAGCCAGGTATCTTTAAAAAGGATCCGTCAAAGACGCACGAATCGCCTTAGCAAACGTCTAGCGTTGTGCTGATAAACTGCTCTCAGCCACTTAATTAATATTATCGGTTATGTTCCAGTAAAATTGACTTTAAAACCTCTCAGTAAATGCCCTTTTATTCTTTCGATTCTGTTCACGTATGTTATTTATTTCTCTCGGTAATTAATTGACGAGGACGATCGAAAAACTGAAACTAGGCCGGCTATCATGTGCCGCTGCAGTAGCGGGTATATTCCGCCTGATCTTCAACAAGGCAGGTTGCGTTCGGATATCGTGACCGCGGTAGTTTGCTGTTAGGTGGATTTGACTGACAGGTGGTAATTCACCTGTCTGATTGTGGCTCGTGACACTGACTTTTGGGTTTCCTATGTCGGATGAATCGACTTTGCTGGTTTGTGTGAAAATAGCACTAGGCACATGGATGCAGAGGTATGTCCATCAAAACGGCCAACGAGGAATATGCGCTGACTTCTGACCAAAGTCTTCGAATCGTCTGATTGCCAAAATCTGATCCCTGCATGAACATCATTGTTATTTATAAAAGCAACGATTTTAATGGTATCAAAACATGCTTGAGCCGCAGGCTGAATTCGAAGGAGAAAAGACTTCGGCAAACGCGGAATTACGAAACAATCATACGGAAACTTTGGCATTCGAAAAAAAGAGCGAAAACTAATCGCATCCGGTTGGAATTAACCACTGGAAGCAAATAGGGACGATTAGTATTGCCTGAAGGTAAACGAAATTAATCCAGACTGATAGTGTACAGAAATGTTTCCATGTCTCACATTAGTTTTCAGTTGCGAAATTCATCATTTGTTTGGTAATCGATTTTCTCCGTAGCTCGGATTCTACCAATTGGATCTGCGTTGTATATCACCCTATTGATCACCACTTGCAATCAAATTATGGTATATTTCTATGGTTTGTTACGAAACTGAACGTTACTCTTCCGAACCTAATAATTGCCAGTGGATGGTCCCGGCCTTATGGTTGTTCAGCTGAGAACTAATCGGCTTCATGCTCCTTCGGATGGACGTCGTTTCAATCACATATTCCAAGCGTCAACAAAATGCTTTTTCTATTATTTCTTTAATATTTGCTTCCAGCTTTTCATCAGGTGCCATACAGTTTCGCCGTCTACGGAAAATGTAAGTTCTTCTCTCTTGATAATTAACCCCGTTCGAGAGATCAGTGAACTTCATAGGAACATGGGAATCCAAATATCAGGAAATAAGTTTTCATAGTGTTGATGAAGTCATCAGCGTCGAGTAGAGAATTTTTGTCCTTTATTCCTGTATTACTTACGGCCGTGGTTGGATGAAAACTTCTGCGCTGCATGCCAAAACTCTTTGGGAAGGGTGCACTGACGGTTTAGTCAGTCGTGGCTAATTTTGCATTTCCTTCAATAAGAGACACAAGATGAAATATACTTTTTTGAAATAACTCGTCATTTTGTTGTTGCATACCAGGGAACCATAGGACAACTTCAGGGACTTAGCAGGAGGAACGCTTACCTACCGTACTTTCACAGGCATGAAGCATATTGAGCCAAACAACTTAATTGCCTGATTGATTCGATCTGACCGTAACTGGTATTCGTTTGGTTTGGCTCTATGGTCTTTGAAACGGCGGTGGTTATGCAGATTACAGCTCTGTCGCCTTAATGTCAGAGAGTCAAATTCCAGATCCGCCGTTCATTCGAGTGTCTGACGGCAACTGTTTATCGTCCGGCTGTTTGTCACACCTGACCCACTGAGACCTAATGTGATTTTGTGTCACTCTGATTTTCGATCTCCGGTTCCCGGTTCTCTTCCCTTCTTCTATGAAGTGAACTCTGGTGGCTACACTCGTGTGTGAAGGACTCCATAGAAAAATCTGTGCCACTTTCACGTGTCCCTAATTGAAATCGATTGTAATCGTGGCACATTCACGACTGTCGAGTGCACTGCGCTAATCGGTGCAAAACGAAAGGCACAAAATGCATAAGTGCTTGTTCAACAGTTGATTTTGAACGATTCAAAGCAGGGTGGAAAAAGAGATGAAACTGGTCGTAAATTGATGAGTCCGCCAAAATTCTTATGCATGCTCTTCCAAGTTATCAGACGAAAGGTAGGCGGCTAAGCACAGGAAGCCGACTGCTTACAAAGAAGTCATACAGCAGGCGTTGTCCGATGATGTAAACCCTTGCACATTAAGACTGATAAGCGGTTAGACCGCTCAAGCACGAGCACTCGGTAATTTCTAAAAATCTTTCACTTCTTTCATTAATGAAATAACAATGGGAAGGGGGCCGCGGCCAGCAGAGGGATGCCAAGTGAGGAATTTGAGCAGTGATGGGGGATTCGAATCCGGGAGCTTCACATCCACACGCCACGATCTTATTCGCTTTGTCACCGCCGGCCATTTCATCAACGATACAGACGAAAATGGGAAATTTTGTCACGTAATGTGGGAGGTGAATAAATCGTTGAGCATCATACTTACGGTTAAGTCTTGCTCGACTAATGTCCCCTCGTCGTTGATTCGATTCGGAAGACAGTCTTCCGTTATCAAATGCAATCTCTTCATGGAGGAATCGTGAATTTAATCATTTGTAACTGAAATGAGCCTTTTGTCTATTCAGGCAGATACGTATACGAATACAAACATGAACCTAGCCCAAGGAAGAGTACATCATAAAGACCTGTATTTTGCCATCCTAGGTTGTGACTATCGAATAACAGCCAGCGTGTAATTTGTGAACAAAATTTACGGATACATGGTTGCCGTAAACTATCAAACGTTCGGCAGCGAACGATTTTAGGCCTGAACCAACGACAGACTGGTGCTTGGCAAAATATCGCAACTTCTGAATTAAGATATCTAGAGACGGGATCTTAAGTTTTAAGATGAGGATAGTATGAAACGTATCAAACGAACAAATCAGTTTTCCCATGGTCTTACCAACAGCTGCAAAACAGCAGCAGAGAACTCTGGAATTAATACGAAGATCGCGTTCTGTGGTTGTATTGACTATCCATGTCATGCGGCTTCACTTGGCGGCCAAAACCAAGCTCTGAGGCGGTCGGTGTAAGCTTGGAAAATTATCCAACCCTAGACAATCATTTCCTCACAGTTGATTCATCCTAGGCATGGTGACCTGCCGGGAAAATTCCGTATTAGATAAGAATAGTATATCCGAAACACACTCTGTCATGACGTCTATTGGTCATTGTCCCAATCATTCATTCCCATGGATGGTTTGCGTCGTTCGATGGACGTCGCGATTTTTCTGTCCCGCAGAATTTGAAAAGGCAAGACTTGTGATTCGACTGGATTGTGCTGTGAGTGCAATCCCTGCATTCTATTTCAAATCACTGGGAAATTTGGATCTATTCTCTAAGGTCTGGAATACTGAAGACATTGAAAAAGTCAGGAAATTTCCGCTGTAAACACCAGGAGGTTGAACTACTACTTGACTGACTAGTAAAACATACGGGAATACTGAACGGTTGTTTATATATTTTTATTAGAAATTTCCATCATTGTGCATATCGGCTGTCATGCGAACCCCGGAGCCAAACGATTGTGAGTCGCATATGGGTAGTGGCCAAGCGGATAAGGTCGTGGCGTTTGGAAGTGAAGGTCTCGGGAAGTGAAAAGATAAGAGCTGTCAGACTACTTGGCCGATCTAAAATGCGTCTGCAAATACGGTAAGATTCGAGGGAATCGGAAGTCAGCAATCATATGTACTAAAAGTAATAAGTACAAATCATATAGTATCTTTATATATGCACAACATTAGAAAAACTCTTCTAACTAGATGAAATGACCATTGTTGATGCGGCGACAGGGCATTCTATAAGTTACATGTCCTTAGTTCGAGAATGTTTCGTTCAAACTAGAAACAACCCTGGCGGTAGTCGAGTGGATAAGGTCGCGGGTTCGAATCCTCTCCATACCAGTCAACATCTCCACTTGGCAGCCCTGTGTTATTCATGGCTTTCTTTCTGAAAAATGATGCACAAAGTTATTTAATTAATCAACAGGAAGTAAAAGATTAAACGACCCCCTAAGCACCCGAGACCGGGTCCGAATGCAGACGGTTCATGAACATGTGTGCGGAAAACAAAACTGCCATCATCTACGCATGCAATCACATTTGTCTGGATGAGACCATCCTTTATGTGATCAGTGAACATAATGTAAGGTTCATTGTTTAATTTGGTTAGTGTTGCACACATCCGGAATTTTGTGTGCTACTAGAAGTGAGAAAGGCAGACGACTGATCAGTTCAACGTGTGAAAAGTTGATATCTATCTTTCATGATAATTAATTTTAGAAAATTAGCATGACAACCTTATTGTTTGCGTTTGTTTCAGACGCAAGAGAGAGGCTGGCTTCGATCGAAGTCAAAGATGTTGCGAAAAATAAGGGTGAGTACGTGCATTTATTTCATACTAAACTTGCCCAGTTAAATATCGACGCAAACAATCGAACATGCAGAGGGGCGTATGCACAGTTTATCAATCTGTATACCTTAAGCGAGCACTATTTTTTATTTGTCTATCAATTATCCACCTACCTAAAATTCAATCAGCCTTTCAGTCAACCAACCAATCAAACAATCAATCAATTGAAAGATCCATCGAGACATTAATATAAATAAGCATTTATTTATTCAAACTTTTATTTACCTATTATATATATGTATACATCCAGTCACTTCCACCTGTCTATTTATCCATCAATAACATATCCATATATATATATATATATCTACCATTATCGATCAACCTTCATGTTTATCATCTATCATTAGATCCATTTATCCATCTATCCATCCATCTTCCTATCTAAGTACTTATATAATTCTCCATTAATTTATGGATTTATTCAACTATTTACTTATGCGTTTATCGATTTATTTATTTTTTTTATCGAACTACCTTTTCGTCCATCTCCGACTCCATCTATCCACTCGGACTTTTGTTAACCGCGATGCATCCATCTTTACTCTACAACATTTTGGTACTTGTCTCCTGGCAATTCAAACGTCCATTAACTGTCCACGTATGATTTTAGTCCTATCTGTGCTACGTTCCTCTCAAAATTTGATGCTGAATCAATTTTATACTTGATCATCACACAACTGGTAACCGGGTTCCCCGCCCACCTTCTAATATATATATATATATATATTCCCAGTAGGAAAATTATAAATACAACTGAAACAATCTCTGTTTATTAGTTGCAATGTACAACAGCGTAATTAAGGATGTCCTTGTTCTAGCTCGATGTATTTGGTTCTGCGACCGGCAGAAATTTGTGTAAGATACAATCAAATCAGTAAATGCAGGCTTACCGAAGAACACACCCAGTTCATATTCATCGGTCGGTTTGTACGCCACAGTCCACGTGACTGAGATAACACAAAGACGAGTATCAACAGTCACGAGAACATGGCAATGTGTGCATTGCTTGTGCGTGTGCATGTGCGATGTGCGTGTGTGTGTGTGCGCGCATGTGCTCGTGTGCACTCATGGCCGCAATTTTGCAGTTCGTCAGGCGCGGGCTCATTAAAGGCCTCGTCAATTTATCATGCAATGAAATTCCGTTCACACAGCGGTTAGTCAAAACCCGGGATTGTCTCATAACTCTCATCAATAAATGACTTCCAAGGTCAATCCCCTTAACAAAAGTCATGCTTATTACGGTACGTAGATCACTTCTCGATACCGTTGTGTACCATTCAAGTTCGATATCCTTTAAACATTTGGTCAGTAAACAGAATGTCGATGGTGTTGATTTGTCCACGGAAGACGACTATCCGTTTTGTGTCACATGAATTTTTAGCAAGTGTATTTTCGCACCAGGTTTGTCGTTTGTATTTATTTGCTCGCGGACACTGACGGTTTCAGTAGGCTAAAATTTCAAACGAAAGTCACTGTTTCGAAGAGCAATCGAGCAAAGATATTTAGCTGACTGCTTTCACATCGGATAGATCATTCCATGTGGACATTTTGTTAATGTTTGAAAAACTCCCTTGAAAAATGAACAAAAAATATTTTTGAAAGTTGCTTCTGATGTCACCTAGCGTTTTCCGTTTCTGTAAGGTTCTGATCGTTGAGCTTGGCGTTTAGCTAGCGAAACTTTCACCAGCTATCGGGTTAGGAGAGTCAATGAGTAGGGAAAATTAACAATAGTCTCCCAGAATCGTCGGGAAGGGTCTTTTATCTTTTACTTGCTTTATTAATGAAGCAACGACATACATCGTTTTTGAGGAAGGGGGCCGCGACCGACAGATAGCTGCTAAGTACGGAAACCGACCAGCTTTGGGAGGATTTGAATCCGCAACCTCCACGTCCAAATGTCACGACCTTATCCGCCTGACCACCGCCGGCCATATTGGTTAACTGTGGTTTACCACGATTTTATACCCCGAATGTGGAAACGCATCACGAATTCGGGGCAATCGAACTGTGTCTGGGATAATTAATGAAGATGGCGAATACTTAATTAAGGTGACGATTATGTCATGGGGACCAGATTTCGGTTTTATAATTTCTGGCCAGTCTCAGACTGAGGTGTGATTTTTATGTTTAACATTATTTGATGATGAGGAGAATTTGTTCACAAATAAAAGTCAAAAAGATGATCTACGCAACTGATGCCATTCAATTTACAACAGAAATCCGACAAGCATTCTCAGAGGTCTTGGCCCATATGGTCGAAATTATTGACTTGTTCGAATACAGAGAGAACTAGTAAGTTTGTCTATTACACGATTTTTACTTAATGATGCACTTATAAATCCAATCAATTTAATTGTTCAGGAAAGATCATCTACGGGGTCAGGAACACGAAATATGATATCGCACATTCACTGTGGTTTATTGTTTTCATTTGATGCAAACTACAAAATCGATTTGTGTTATTCGCAAGCTTATTCTTAAACGTCGTAGTTATTTTGTAGGTGTTTTGCTAGGATAATCACGTTTGTCATACATTTTAGTATTTTCACATGTTTATTGATAGCGAGGTCCTGATATTGGAATTGATCAATGATAACAATTTAAAATCCTATTACGTGATCAATGAATTCGATGTTGCATTGTGTTATGCTATATGTTTAATTGGATTGGACCGTGTTGAACAAATTCCTGAAAAATTAACCATAGTCCAATTCCCACGCACAACGCAATGGAATCGATATCGGTTTGTGCTACATTTCACGGGCACTTGGGACAAATCTGCAAGGAACAGTTAATATGCCACTGAAAGTGGAATTTTTCCCGGTGGGAGTACGGACGGTGAAAACTTAGCAACCGAAATGGTTCTGTTTGAACTTCGATGCGTATACCGAGTTCAGCTACTGACGGATACTTTGTTACTGAATAACTCCCAACTTGTACGGATACCGTAGTCGAGGGATAATATAGTTTGTACAAACGATCGAATGTGACGTGCATTCGCATTTTCATTATTGCCAAGTCTATTAGAATTCAAAATGCGTTTGTTTTTAACTGTTATTCATTAAGAAGACCGGTATTATACATATCTTGCCTGAATTTACTGGCATACTGATGCGGACATATGTTTACCATCAAAAACTGCTTGTCACCCGTGAAACACGTTTTTCGGGCTTAATTATTGAACGACACCAACCGAGAACAGATTCGAACCCAAGCTTTGTGGGCACCCAAAATACATTTCCATGATTTCTAACTACCCGGCCATAGTTGATGCGCACCAAATTCTTGGCAGCGCGGATCGGATTTGAAAAACTCACTTTCCTGCATGGTTTCCTCGATTAGGTCACTTGATAGTTTTGACTCTTATATGAAATGTCCGAAAATTTTTTGGTCAGACATGACTTCTCAGTCGATAAAGCACACATAATTTATTGAAACGTGTATATCTTAACCGAATGTGGTCAGAAATTGATATCATTAATTCTTGATTTGTTAGTGGCTGTCCAGTTGCGGCACCAACAAGGCCCCATCTGTCTTCGCTCATTAATAGTGGAGACGCTAGATTTGGGTAAAATCCAGTTCAACTAGACTGACTGTCAGGAAAAAAACGTGTATCTTATACCACAGTACATTTTAATATAAGTTTACAGGGTATACATATATGCACGGGCCAGTCAACAGGTCAGTTATTAATCCTTGGGGGAACTCGCTCATTGACCTGGCTTTTCCGGGACCTTATCGGTCTTCACCACCGTACGTTCGCCTGCAATGAGAAAGTGTAAAAGAGTCTTTCATCTCCTGATATCTAATGACCAGATCTTGACTATCCTTATATTGCTTCCCATTTTAGGACTACACTATACTTAGTGTAGTTGTTATGCCGCCCTCCCGAGGAGCCTCATACTCTCGGGTCACAGCCACTTCACATACCTGGGGTCGTTGCTACGGATGTAGTCTGGTTTTAGTCTATTAGATTGTACCGTAAACCGTCTTTCCGTCGGGTCGTCAGCTGCATTAATAGAACATAGAGCATCAGAGAGAACTTGCCGTACTTCGTATGGTTCTTTCCACTTTTGAAATAGTTTTGCCGATAATCGTGGCTCCGGGACGTCCGCACGTAACAAGGCTTGATCTCCGGGGGTCACGGGAGCCTCACAGGTCTCCGCATCATAATATTTTTTATGCTGGTGACATGTTATCTGTAGATGATTCCGAACTACCCGGAAGCCCTACGCAAGTACGTGGTTATTCCTATCCACTACTCCATATCCTTGGGGTTAATCTGGGATTGTACTTATCTTCTTGATTGCAGGAAGCAGACATAATTCCTAAAGTAGCTTCCCTTCGAAATTTGACCACCTATCCGTGTGAAGTTGCTGAGGTACACCTTCACGTGTAGTCTAATGATTGACGGCGGTATCGGCGGTTGTTTTGGTATCAATCCGTGGTACAGAAATAGCCACGCATCACTTTATGAAACGATCGATCATTACAGAAATATATCTGTTACCCCCGGAGGTCTTGGGGAGAGGTTCAATTGGATACCCTGTGAGTAGCCCTTGCTGGCATCGGTGCTCGATTCGCGCAACTGTTTCCTTTCGTCTGAGCACACCGTATAAAGGCCAAACATGCGTTACGGACGTCCCGACTCTGACCCAGCCAACAAAACTGCTGACTAGCAGGTTGATGCATCTTCGTTTGCCGTCCACTAACGACACCACCATGGCCCCCCTTTGTCTTCGCTGATTAATGGCCAAGAAGTCACATTTGCGCAAAAGCCAATTCGGGTGGATGAAACAATGCTTTTAGAAGATCATTCAAGTGAATGGTTTGAAGAGAACTTGCTGATCAAGCTGATCAGAGGGGCATATAGATGAATGACGGGCATGAAACAAGCTGCTGACAAAGAGACGATTCGCAGGTGCATTGTCATCCGGGAGCCGATTCATTTGTTTGTATCAAAATGGTTACCGTGCTTCGGATTAGATCCCCATTGCACGGTGCACCAGGACTGACATCGTTCCAAAAAGTTAGTTCATTCCGGCCTGCGCACAAGATAAACAATGGGTCTTCATTTTGCTCTATTGTTCCCGTCATTAGACACCGGACACGGTTTTCATGATCGTTCTCCAATTAGCAAAAAACGATTCAAAAGATCGATTTTGCGTTTCTCAGGCAATCCATATTTCCAACTTCCCAAATTCTGTCATCAGAAATGCATGTGTTTAGCCAAAATTTAAACTTATTGAATGGGCTAACCCGCTTGGAGACCTACGTTGGCGTTAGTGGCTCTGGGCTGCAGCTACTGCACGGACCAGATCAGACCTCGCGGTGCATCCGATTCTTGGAAATTTCTTTAGATTGATGCTGACTAAGAGAGTAGCATTCATACTAGCGTGTACTTCTGGCTCGAGCAGATATTTGTGACATTCTCTCATAATGTGGAACATCCCATTAGGTGAGGTTAATAACAGGCTGCATGCCGGCAAGTGGTCGTCTAGTGAAGAAGCAATTTCGGAGGAGTAAAGTACGCTGCCGTTTTGAGGTGGCTGTCCCTGGATAAACTAGCCCAATTGTCTGCGGGGATGATAACGAGATTAGAATAGCCTGATTCATATTTATACCAATATGTTTCATGTGTGGAGTTGCTTGTGATTCAAATCATTATTTTATAGATTGGTTTGATCTGAACTTGGATATGACTCGATAAAACTAATAACGGATTTTTTGTTCCCTTCTGTCTTCGTCTCCGAGAAACGTGAAGGCGTTGTACACGTCTTTTTAAACATCCCTATTAGAACCATAATCCGTGCGCTCTCGTCTCACCAAACCAAAAAGCTCGAAAATGTTCGAAAGGCTTTGCTTTACCGGCGTTTTTTACCCTTTATCATCCCTACTGATCGGTCATCTCTCGTACATCCCGGTTGTGGTGTTTCTTGATCAAGCATATTCGAATTAAGTTTCGAGTGAGAGTATCTCATATACGGTAGTAATTGGAAGGTCCCATTTGGGTCATCATTACGGGTATTTTGTTCCAGTCACTTTGGTTACTTTTCCAGGTTGCCATGTTAAGTGACAACTGACGAGTGTGTACTGTGGATAGGTCCTCATATCCATCGTAGGAAAGCTTCGCATTCATTCAGCTATTATTGACCGCAGATTAGATGTTGATGCCTCGCTCTTGAGAATTCCACAACTAATCGGCTATCGTATTGTCCCAAAACCCCATATCGAGTTCTTGTTTGTCTAATGATAATTATGCATAAATTGGTTGCCATAGGTTTTAAAGTCGAAAAGATAAGAGCAAATTTTGTACCCTTTCCGCTAAGACACTTTGGCCGAAGTTTCACTTTTTCGTAGCTCAGATATGACAATCAGTCGAGCGATCATATTTCTACCAAAGCTTGTTTCATCTGACAATGATATTGGAGATTTCGTTCAGCAATCGTACCTGCTGAGCGAACGTTATGTTCGACTCCCAAATAAACAATATCAACATACGGGTGGCGATGTCTCATCTATCTCGGTTGCCACATAGCAATTGCGGTAAAATATCAGTTTTGACTGTGTACTGATTCCCTGTGCAATGCTAGTGCTCAGTTCACCATTCAAATACCATAAAAATAAACTATTCATCTACATCGTCCAACGACAAGTGAAATGTTCATGTTCGACGAACTGTTGGACATCATCCTGATTAGTTCAACGACTCTCAAGCGTCCGTTCCACGCTCGCGATTCAGTTCGCTCGCAATAGGTTAGGATTGTCGAGTATTCTTGGCAAAGATAAAAGAACTGCAAACTAAGTGCTTACATGGCTTCTTGAACATCAATTAGCCGTTGATAAATCATTTGAAAATATTGATCACAATCGGAATACTTATTTTGCTTGATTGTTTTTGTCCCTGTTATATCAACAAATCTGCCGAAAAACATGAAATGCCAAAATCTTGCGAAAGCTAATCAACCGTGAGTTTTAGGTCCAAGCGAAGAAGACAAACACCTGAAAATTGTCATAAGCAACAATTCTTCTTAACCAAGATCTCCGATATCTCAATTTACACTCTTTTCTGATGACCTTTAGGTCGATTCATCCTTGAACCGGGAACTCACTTTACTGGTTTCAGTCATACGCTTTGGTTAACCTTGGAAGTAGATACGCCGGAATCAAGTCCCACCGTCTAGTTGCATTCTTTTCAATGATTTGTTCCACAATGTGCGAATCTGTTGTCGCTAGGTAATGCATGACTACAGGGTCGTTGTTTCACAATCCCGAAATACGTATCAGACCTAGGCGAAATAGCCATTCTTGTTTGTTCGAATTGTGTACAAGTTTATCCGGAGCTGCCAGGAACAAAATCACCGTGACCAACAGTATCGTTCACATTCAAGAGGATCCGAGATAAAGCACAGTTTTTAAGACGAAAAGCAGCCATCACCCATAAAATCTTGGATACCATACAATAAAAATAGTTTAGGCGTGAAAGGAATTCATACGAAAAAGAAGGAAAGAGTTCAGGCTCCTAAGAAATTCTAAACAATCTAATGTGGAACAAATGGATGAGATTGGAAAATGTCAGATTTGCTCGGTGAAAAGAAAACTAATTTCAGCGACTCAGATATGTGCCAGATAGAATTGCGTGCGACGAAATCCACATAGACGCTTGTGCTTCGGCTTCCCCGGTGTCACTCTCGAGCGAATAGAGAACAAAAACAGTCGGAGCAGCAGCAATCGTTGCTATTCACAGAAAAGTTTCATCCTCGAGCTCCCCCCTTTCCCCAAACGATTTGGCGATCATTTTTGCAAAACATTCGTTTCCCGTCTTGCCATATGCATTTCAGATCGCCTACGTACAAGGCCAAAAACCATCCTCGCTTGGACAGCTGCGCTTCAGCCGTGAATGAGTGAATAATTCGATTTGATTGTCCCTGATTTGTTCTTAGACTGGTTCAGTTTTTCTTCTGTTTTCTAACACGTTTCTTTGTGCGGATTTTGTTGATAAAATCATCATACTAATATGTTGATTGTTTATTTGACTAATTGTCGGAAAAATATGCGGTCATCTTAAACAATCCTTTGATCGGGAACAGGATTATTCGTTCGAAAGAGTGTCTCAATATCACGCGGTAACAACTAACAACAACGAGAACGATAACCGTGATTGGACAAGATGGATTGTTCCTTTGGAAGGAAGCCACTGAGACAAAAGAATAAAAGTTCCTACTGCATAGGATAGACAAACGTGGCATATGAATAACGAACAATAACAAAAAATGCGAACACATTTGTGCTCAACAATTTGTAAACATAGAACAAATAAATTCGTCGAATGAACAATTTGAGCACATAAAGACTAGTCAGTAGAAGGACGCGTAACCTGGTACCCCACATGTCATGTCCAATTAGGTCTCCCGCTGGACCAGGCTAGATCTCTCACAGTGTTTTCTACTTACTAATCATGGATGCGATAAATCGCGAAATTCTTAATTTCATTTACTTGTTGAACTGTATAGTTTCCACGGTCAAAGCGGGATTAGGGAAATTTATTGTGAATAGCTCTTGACGCTAGGGAGTTTGATGTTTGCAGATGAAAATTTGTTTTATATTTGAATGAAAGGAAACAGATTCCCGGGATTGAGGAAAGAAGATTTACTCTGCAATAAAGTTCCAGTCCAAAAAGGCATGAGAAATTGTTCAAGGTCAGACTTTTATTTCCAGATTGTACGTTTGCGGAACACAAAATGGGCTACTTTGGCTCCGTTTTCAGACTTCTGGTTTTCACATTTCAGAAGTTACAAACGCTGAATTGCAGATAAATCGATTGGATAGAAAGTAACAGAATGCTGACAGTCGGAGCTATTCAAACGGTCACAATCGTATTAGGTCTAGGTGTGAGCTCTGCCGATCGCTGGCATCTTCCCAAACCCGCAATGGATTTCATTCTCCGTCATGTAATTACATTGAACGTCAAGAAGTTGCCAGAGAAAGATACTGATAAAGTTTATTTCAGATCTCGCCGCAGTAGCTTACGCAAAACGGGATTCATTTAAATTACAAGGAAAACCTCCTTTGTCTTCAGAGGATCGGTTTGCATTGGGAAGATACTGATCATCATTTTGTACAGTGTAGGTAACTAAAACGTTACGTACAACAGTACATCAACTTCCACTCATGGGTACCAGTTTGATTTGTCGACTCTAATAGGAATTTATCAAGGACGGATATATTTTATGAAAGTCCAATTCTCGGCAAAGAGATAAAACACATAGGCTGATATCAAGTCCAAGATTCGGAAGTTAATAGGCGTATTACCAGCCAATCTTTGTCATCTAAGGAAAAAAAAGATGTTCAAGACAAGAATGAAGAAATTGAGTACAGAATAAATCAATGAATTATTGATAAAACTCAAATCAGTGTTTGTGAGCGAGAAGGATAAGAAAAATCAAAACGGACCAGGATAGAAAAGAATAAATTAAGTTTGTCGAGTAAAGTAGGGTGTGTAGAAGTTAACCGGACATCGATTACGTTTGGACTCAACAAGGATATTTCACCAGTTTTCACTGGAGGCACCATACTGGACCGTCCTGCTCCTCCTCCTCACCATCATCATAATCATCATTCAACGATGTACAGCAAGGAAAGCCATTTCCAGTTTTCGTGTTTAGCACTTTATGTTGCAGACGCCATTCATGTCATGAGATGCCTAAAGCATCGAACCAGCCGAATACCGTGCGTTTGGACGTGATGGCCGCGGGTTCCGAATCGCGCCGCAACGCAACTACTGCGCAATGCAGCATTTCTGCAATGGAATGTGCCCTCGTTTCATAGATAAACAAATATCACAAAAACATAGAAAAAGAAACATCGCCTTTGCAGTCGCTTAGGCTCTTCCGAATGAAATCAAGTAAATGAAGTCAAAATGGAAAACAAAATCATTCTATTGGTTATCGAAAGCTACACTACTTCTTCGAGTAAGCGAACGCTCGCTTGAC
>LUCM01005749.1:185410-299253 GCA_008360955.1 Fasciolopsis buskii
ATTGACATGCGGGTATAATGTTTCGTTGTTCATCCGGTATTTTTCGCGCCATCTCGTCCTGTTCGTCTGTTTCTGTCCCTGCTACCAGTTCGTAGCATGAATTGACTCTTTGGTACTGAAACTCGTTTGTCGCATAACCAAGCTCGCTGTCACCGTGATTCTAATCATCCGGCACCGATGCACAGTTCACTCATTCAAAGTTTCTCGGCCATCCTTTTGACTTCTCTCGTGACTCGGCTACGTATGTTGTCGTGGCATGATCCAAATTCCCTGGCACGCTCATTTTGCCTATTTCACAAATAGTCGCGACCCCTCCAATTGTGGGGATCGCGTCCGGTCCATAAGACTCACCCATCTTGGCAGCTGGCGAAACTCTTGTAGAGGTGTCGCTTGTTGCCGCCCACTAGGAATTGGAAGTGGTAGTCGCAATACTCGCATATCTGAAAAGGGAAAAGCAGGTCTCGTCTCCCAACCAACCTTCCCCTTACACGTTCTTTCTCAAACCTGAGTTGGGCAAACCGCTTTCAGATGAAATTCCAGCTCCACCTCTCCTTTGTATTTCGTGCGAATTTGGAAGAAGGAGGCTTATTCTCCGTACTCCATGGGGTGTCCACTTGATATGCACCATCGTTCCAAGAAGCGGCTCACGGATCAGTGACTGTAGCAATCTGTCGTGGGATTAGTCTCCATATCCCGATAGCTTCGCCAAGTTACTATAGATTTTGATAATCGCTTGTTGTTGTTTGAATATCCCAGATCCAAACACAACACAGAACGGACATTCGTCTAGGTCCGAGACGGCACCCAACCTCGACTATTCCACTCTCCGGCAGTTTACTTCATCAAACGCACACAACCGGCAGCCCGCCGCCTCACGATTTTAGTCCCTTCCTTTCGACTTAAAAGGCTACGTTCGACTCAATGGATCGGAACTAGCTCTATGCTCCAGTACCTCTGTGTATCCAGGACGTGGGTTGTGGCGCGACGTTCCCTCGAACCCGTCCGCGTGCATTCGTACCCTGCTATCACGTTTCGGGCCCTTTGAGAGCTATCAATGGACTGAACTGTCTAAATGCATGTGTCGCAAACGTACTCGGTTCCGACAAGGCTTGTCAACATCTTCTATTCCTGTTAACTTCGTCAGTGACCGGTGGTGATGGGAAGAATGCTTTACGGGTTAATTCCAGATTGTAGGTTTCGAATTCGGAAATGGAGGGAAGCTATGTGATTTAGACAACGTAGATGAAGCTGTGTGTCTGTATCGAACCCGCGGGACCATGCACATCGCACGCTAGATAGACTCTCGAGGTCTGCCAGCCCGGCTCTGGCATGTGCCTTTCGAACCTTCGAAGAGAACCTAATCGGTGTTATTGCAGGACGGGAAGACCAGCAGTTGCGAACTTTGACTACCATGTGCTCCCGGTCCAGTCCGCCGTTCGCCTTTGGATACTTTTACTCCCGTTCATATAGAACATGTGCGCTCTTTGGGATAAGGCTGGGTCACTGGGGGCAAATGCCGAGTTATCATCAAGATTTTACTCACGATAAATTTCAATAGATTCATCTCAGAAATAATTAACGGATAGTCCAAAATAATAATTACTTCAATTTGGACGAGTTAGTAAAGCACCAGCTTAGTAAAGATACAATATATTTTTATTTTATTGATGGCTCTAGTGAATGCCCATTTTAAACCTCCAGTAAAAAAAGCCAATGACTTCATATTCGAATTCCTGCAATTCACTGGAGATGCCATGAATCGTTTCTTTCGGTGAACCAGGGAACCTACTGTTTGTTCAGGTTCACGTCTGAAGTTTTAGCATCCCATGTGATGTTCTTATTGATTCAGAAGGTCTGGCTAAAAGCAGGAGATAGACAGTTTCCATTTAATGAAATGCTGTTGTTGCATCAAGACATGAAACACCTTGAACAATAATTCAGAAGTCCATTTGGAAACACGATTGAAAGCATCATAGGTAAACTGTTCGCATATATATATATATGTATACAGATATATATATATATATATATGTCGGATTCCATTCAACGTGTGACAACCAACTCTTGATCACCTTCCATGGCAGAGGCTTTTGTCTCGGATTTCGGCTCTTTATGGAAAGAAAATGAAACCGGAATGCTGTGCTACGGACGAAGATATGAACTTAACATCCGTTCATCAGTGTAAGGACTTCGCACTTTCATAGATCCGGATGGTCGCAATGAAGTAATACCCTATGTCGAGAAATAAGTATTCATGCGTCTTCGTTCGACCAAAATACACGCAGAATTGGATGCGAGTGACCTGGAGTCACTACTTTCCAATTCCAATACAATCAAAGTGATGTGCTCACTCCCGTTCTTTTTTATACATCAATTTGTACACGTGTCGGTTCTGAGTGCTGGAGACCCTTGCCAATTGCTTTCATGCCAATCCTAGCAATGCCAATGCTCTAGCTAAACGTCTCACAGCTCATGCTTCTTTTACAGGCTTAAACTAACAGAATGTGACGTCTTACAACGCATAACGTCTTCCCTTAGTACGTCCGGCGGCCCCATTCAGTTTGTTCGCAAATCCAAAGCAAGTTCATTTTGTATGACGCGACTATTCTAGGTCACCATGTCACGAAATTCTCGGGACCATCTGCGAGGCCTCCCTGTTGTGCATTCTTTGATATTTTATCTATTTTTGACTCTACTTCTTCGCGAGCTAGAAACTTTTAGCCACTCCAAACAAATTCTAGCATGCCAATCAAAAATAACTCGTCAGCAGAACCCAGTGCACAAAATTGGACTGAAAAATAATTTCACTGTTCACCAATGAGCTGTAATTTCTCATTTGTTTCGGCACACATCAGCAATTTACTAGTGATTCTCCCTGACCAGATATTAAACTACACGAATGGTGTTCCTCTTGGTCAGTTTATGACTGGAACAGAGTGTTTCTTTAAATTTTCCAACAACTTGTATCGTATTTATCATACGCTAGGTGTTACTTTGTCCGCCCGTCTCTTTGCGAGCCGTTTACCCGAGGGACCGTTCAGGATCACCCACTATTGGGGATCCCGTAAAACCTTCAGAATCGTTGTCAACAAAAGCCTGAGATCAACAACTTAGGTAGGCAAACTTAAGAAACAAACCTTCCGAATAAAAGAATGCGGCACTTCCAGATTAAGCGAAAGACTTTCTCTCCTTTTGTTGTCAGTGTGTTCGTCCCACCCTGCTTTTTGCCTGTTATTTTTGCCAGTTTATCGGGAAAAGACTTCAAAATCCTTCTGTGGTTATCCCTATTGTCAGTGGTGCATCTTTCATACCACTGAAGAAATTATTCACCTGCGCGTGTCGAATATCAGCACGCAAATAGAGTTCGGATCCGCCTCACTTCTGTACACTGGTCTACCCCGAATGCAGCTCTCACAGTTTTGCACGTTCTACCTTCTGCTGCCTATCCTCTGGCGCTATTGGCTGTTGGAGAACGTAACTGTTTCTTAACTCCTCCGAGCCGATCTTGTCTAACAATCGTTGTCTGTATTTCGATGACGTGATGAATCAACACATTTTTGTCGGAATGATACAAACATGTGTACGCAGAAGTTCATACAAAAAATCAATTATAAAAAGTAAACTTCGCGATCTTCTCCAGTACGCAGATGAAATGTGTTTGGCGGCAATAACATTTTTTCATGTTTTCAAGCTTATTTATCATGGCGACCACAGATAAGTTGGCAGATGTTAGCCTGGTACTGTTTCCATTCTTCGTTAATTTATCTGTGTCCCAAATCAATAATCCCTTCGTTAGGTCTAAGATTTTGGGTCTATTTACATCGGATTCCGGACTGATCAGCGGTCGAAAAAAGGATAAAGGATGTTGACAGAACTGTTAGTTTCAACAAGATGTCACCAAGTACATGCGTAATCGGTGACATATATCCGTTAAGGTAATAGATAAATCAATTCGCATACAAATTATGCAAGAGTAATTCAAGTGTTTTATTTGTACGATATTGCAGTTCCCGATGTTCTGCAGCAAGACAGGAGAGTGAAAAATGTCCAAAAGACCAAAGCTATCGGAGTTTCTAATGCTCTTCCAAAAGTGTCTCTAATTTGATCTTCATGCAAATCGTGTTTCTTGATCACTGGTTATTTCGGGTAGCTACCCGATGCAAAGGACGCCGAAACGGGCAAACCACTCTTTTTCTGCGTGCGCACAGCGTTTCTCAAACTGTTTCACCATCGTGGCTGGAGGACTTTTCCCTTTGTCCACTGAAGTCAGCAAACTATGACATCACATCTGGAATGTTGGTGGAATGATTGTTTTCTCTAAGGACAAAGTTATGAGTGCCGAGTCGAAATAGCACAATATCCAGTTGAAGTTGAATTGGAATTATCCTAACGCCTATGAACTTCCCCATCTGAGACAACTCAGTTTCCCAGCGAGCAAGCATTACGGATATAATAAAACTTGGACTGATCGAACGACGACACAATTATTCCAAAGGATTACACCATACTGTCCATACTTACTGAAACAAGGTGGAACACTAATAACGGGAAGAGACACTCTCGGGCAACTAATTGACACAGGCTATCAAGTTGAGATACGATCAGCTTACAAGAACACCGCGTATCCAGAATGTGGAATTCACGAAATTCAATCCATACAGACAAACTGACAGATGAGTTTTTTAAACTTACTTTAAACATAGAAAAACGAGAACTCGTCTAAGCCCAGTAACTGTTCCTGTAGTCCGGGGACCATTATCATCGTATGACTCAGTCCTGGACTGCTTGATTGGCACGACTCAATTGTGTCTGTGTACAACATTCTCGCGTCCCAAAAACGACTGTCCAATCCACATGACACCGGAGCTACTTTGGTCAATACAGAAAAATCGGAAATCGATAAATCGGAAACCAGTGTTCGCTCCGAATCTCTTCTTGTTCTCATGCCAAAGTGCTCTTCGACTGCAAAGGAAAATAGGGTCATACAGAAAGCCCGTATTCGAATCGTGGATTACCGCTTGTACGTAGTAGTCTGAAATGTTTCATCACGTCTACCGTGGACTTTGATTGTTATTATAAAAGAATGACCGTATAGTGTCACCAAAATCACTTTAACTGAAACATCGTCCGTGAAATCCGATCGACGATAAAGGTTGGAAAACATGACATTATCTATTAGACCTGAAAACGATTACTTCGTTTATTTGCTCGCGCATATAATTATCCTTGTTCGCCTCTACTTTGAGAGTTCAGACAGAACAGAAGAAAGGTGTAGATTGACTGGAATGGAGTCAAATATACCCGGATTGAGTGAAGTAGAGTTCTGCTAATTGAGTAGATTCGGGAAGAAAGGCATGAGAAACCTTTTCAAGGTGATCGAGTGAACATGGACTGGAGTTGATTGGGTACGCAAGTCGACTGTTCGTCCGGATTTACCAAATTGGATTAGGCTAGAACAAATGATCACTGTATCGTTGAGAATAATAAGTTTGTTTTTCATATATATTTTTCGCGGATTTCACAAGAAAGCAATTTGACACCGTCTATCACATTGTTCTACGGGTTTGAAAGTGAAGTATACCAATCTCCCGATACGGAAAATTGTTAGTTATTTGGTGTATTGCTGAAAATCAATTCCCTCGAGGTCACATTCGCCTTTGTTTTGCTTGTCATGGGAGACCAGCTGTGGTTGAGAGGCTAAGGTTGCGGCCCTCAAATGCGAAGTTCGTGAGCTCGACTACTCCCACTGCCGGTCCTAGTCTGCACCTTGCAGCTATTTGTTGGCCGGACTCTTGTCCTTAAACTGATCTTCGCTGTCATTCCGTAGATGAGAAAGTGAAGAGACGGAGAAAATTTGGTGACAAGCAACATTTTCGATGCACTGAAAAAGAGACGTCGGTCACGAAAGTTACACAGCATAGCTAGTCAGAATGATCAACTTTCCATTTAATTTTCCCTCGTTTGATACAATCAGTCACACCAGACAGTAAGTCTTCATAAGCAAGCCACATTTACCCCTGGCATTCAGAGAGCCAACAAATAAAGCGTTCGTGTACTACTTTTGTATTGGTTATTAAGGGAAAACTATTCTCCTCTACAGGTATGCATCGCCTAGCGGACGCAGATTTGCATGTATGTGTACGTGTGTGTGTGTGTGTGTGTGTGCGCACGCTTACATGGCTCGTCTTAGCCGTCTACACCAGTTTGTCCTTTCCTGGATGTATGCACTCACGGATACTTTCTTGCGTGCTTGCTTCCCCTTGTCAGACATGACGGCTGACTGAATAAGATAAAGGGACTTCACTGATACACCTCGGGAAAGAAATAGTAGGGCGACCATAAAAAAACAAAACTGGGCCGAGAAAACAATCAGAACAAAATAATTTTGGAAAGAAGCGGCATATCAGCTATGTACAACCATTCAATACTCATTTTTCGAGACAGGACTACCGACTTTTTTGATTTGATGTCTTTTCGTGGGACTAGCCGGAGAAGATGTGATGTTTTGCTTACCGGATTAAGATAGTTTCCAGTTGCTTGCAATTGTGCACAGTTTCACCTCGTCAAAGTAGAACTTATTACATTCTATTTGATATCCTGCCTGCGTAGAAGCACAATAATTATCTTCGAGTATCTGACGAAACTGAGAATTACGGTGTAAGCGCGGCATGGTTCCTTGGACAATGGGCGTGTATGAGTTAGAGAGAATGTTTGATGGTTGCACATGCACAGTTGTGTTGGTGAAGCACTAAAGATCAACAGATCAACAGGTGATTGATGGACAGGTGCGAGCCACCGGGTGTCTGTGTGTGCCTTTGTGTGTGTGTGTGTGTGTGCGCATAAATTTTTTGGGGGGATTAACGTTAATCACGTGCCTGTATGTTAATCGATAACACGTCGATTTACATCGATAAAAGGCTGAATGCGTAAACCACGGTTGATCATGGATCCTACTTGCACATTCCGTACAATCTACAGCAATGTTCTTCCATAGAGGCTGAAAATATGCCACCTATTTCGTCGATAATCCATTTTGTTACCGGGGCTTGCTTGAACAAACGTTTTGCGTTTCTGACGACGATCGACACAGGGATCTCCTGGCCTGGACAAAAATCATCGGTCACGAAACGCCAGAGATCATGTAATACACTCACAACAATCAAACATTTTACCAGTCTTTCAAATCAGAAATTTCACATTTTGGGTCGGGGAATTGTTTTCCGTTCGCGTTCGATGTCACAGTATTTTGAATCCATATTTCCGGTCGTTGGTACCTGCCATCATTACACTAACTGTAATTAATTTCTGAAGAAACGAAGATTATAACTTTTTGTGAAGACATGCTATCTTTTTAAAAAATACTAGTCGGACGAATTTAGGTTATAATCCAAATATAAAAGAAACGGGGTTCCCACATTCGTTGATATTATTACTAGTTATTTCAAGTTAGTCTACTATTGAGTAGTGTATTCTCGGGGAGACCGGTCTGCAATGGTGACGTGTTTCTGACATTTATCTCACTTCTTATGCACGAAATATTCACAAATGCAATATACTTGCATGAACATCAGCGAAAATCCACATTTTTTCAATTGAATGAGTGAAATTTCTCGTTTGTGTAGTTTCATCTCTTCGGACCACGCGGGTACAATAAAATGATTTCTAGAGTTGTGGCATTTCTCATGTTCGTGCAGTGACACTTTTGTACAACACTTTGAACTGGGCAATCGCTAAAATGTTATTTTGGCCAGTTGAACTAGGCCGCGGAGGAATGTTAGCATGTAACCTCGATTGAAGCGTAATCAACAAATCCCAACCTACCCAAATAAGTAATTGTCTATCCATCCAAGTTGGCCTGGGATGCTATTCACATTGACCGAAAGAAAATTATCTCGATGGATCAGAGAACACCGCCCTAGATAGCTCATGCTGAACGGTTCGGGATCTGTCCCTCTCGGGCGCCTGTGTGATATAGGTCGTCATTTTGAGACAACAGCTTTCTTTCGCAAGGTATATCAATTGCTCCGTAAAAGACCGAAATCCTCGCATTCCGCATTCTAGGGACAGCAACGGCTATGAACATTCTGAATTTGTCCTAACGAGATTGGTGCACGGACAAGACTGGCTGGAATTAGACCATCACTCTTACCACTCAGGCTTCGAGCATACCAGATGAGTGACCTGATCACTCAAACTGCTCGACCCCAGCGAAATGTCTGCTTGCATACTTATTTTTCTGAGAGTACGCAGTCATCTGCACAATTCTGCATCCTGTTGTATTGCACCAAATCTGTATGACTTTTGACCTTCCCAGCGCCTAGTGACCTGTATATGCTTGTGAGCATATCGTCATCTTCAAGTAGCCTAAATAGAACGTGAAATTTATGGCATACCGAAATACTGTTCAAGCTACTTTCTTAGAAGGATATTGACTCGAGAATGGTATTCTATAGAACTTTCGCGCTTAGTAGAAGCTCAGGAAATTTCACCGGTTTAAAAGTCAAAAACGAAACTAGTTTTCAATCAGCCCTAATTCAGACAGACAATGTTCTTCGTTAATGCATGCCATTCATTGCTCCACTTTATATTCACTTTCCTTATTTGATCGGTCTTACTAATCATTGTCGACTCTAACATCGCAGGTGAAATGCAGTTGTGAGATCATTGTCTTCTTTACACTGTAGGTGAAAATGGCTTTTGTTTTTGTCCAGTTTCCTCAGTTGCAGTACACCAAATAAAACAGGCGGAGAGGATTGCTTTGATCAACGGAAAATACCTTACACTTTCCCGTCGGTCACAGTTTGTCCATTGGAATTGCTTAATTAGCTAAAATTTCGAGACATCTTGACTTGACACACTGATAATTCTCGTGATCCGGATACAAACCACAATAAAATAGGAAGTAAAACTTCCATTTTGTGGGGTCCAAATGACCTTCCCAAACGACTGAGTTTTCCGAGAATACCTCCTTAGAAATTTGAACAGTTTATCGACCGAACTGCCTCGTTCCGAATTGTCCCGAAGGCGGCAAACCTTCACGTCAAGGATGGCAGCAATGGGCGGGAGCAAAACTGAATCGATCGCCAGAATGCAATGGCTTATCAACAAATCCATCGTTCAGTGTGAACTAACAAGTCATCATTTCAGATGGTTGGGAGAATGCACAATTGTTCCGCAGCCTTTCATTCTGAAACTGTACCCGGATCAAGCGATGCGGGATATATATGTACTGTTGATATATACCAAAAAAGAATAAATGACTCCAAGTTTGGATTCCTATTATCAATAGTGACTACACAGCAGTAAATGGAAATGGTTTCGCGGAATCACGGGACCGATTAAATTTGGCTAAATGTTAAAGGCATTCGACAAATCATCGCTTTGGTTTTCCACACGAGCTTGTCAATCATGCACAGCCTTGATGAATCAGATATCATTTCCGTGTTAAACTAACTAAGGATTGTTGATATACCGGAATGAATTGAAAATGAGTCTCATAAACGCGTACGTGATGTTCAAACAAACCAATAGTGTGCTTGTGAGCAAACGTTCTCGATTCATCATGACACAAATACTGTTTGTATTAAAAATGGGACCCATCAAATTCAACTGGACTCTGCTATTTTTAACAGTCAACTGTTGAATGTCCCCCGTGGAACACAGGAATTCGCGGAGATGTTGGAGCCTTTATTGCAATAGAATTTGACAGTTCAGTCTATTTCGATTAGTTACGTTAGTTCCTAAAGCGTTAACTTTGCTCACATCGATCGGTAAGGTGACTTGATGAACACAGTGTTGCACCATGCGCATACGAAACAGTCGATGTTTTGCCGCCAAACTGATTTGGGGAAGTAAGATATCCTCTAATGCACAAGCTAACTGAATGTCTTCTCGTCTTGTCAAACGTCCGTGAATGTGTTTAATAGAAAGCAATTTAACGGGAAAATATTTAAAGTGAATGAAGAAACGATCTGGGCTGGCAGAACCTCAGGCGGAACTAGAGTCTAGCGTCCGGTAGATCATGCGATGCGAGAATTTACAAAAATCGTATGCAACACTAACACTGAGGATGAAACCTGATGCGACTTTTCTTGCTCGGGAACAACCATTAGTATCAAAGATGTTTGTGAGACAAGTTTGAGCGTGCGTCATTCCTATTTGGCAAGCAAGTGCAGAACGAACGTTTCGACTACCTTGGGTAGTCTTTCTCAAGGCTATTTGGCGCATTACATCTACCGACAAGGCTGTGCTATTACCATTATATCATTCACAATTAAAATCAATACGTGGTGTATCGATTTTTCGATACACTCCTTATGTCATTTAGTGCATTTTTCCATATTCTTTCATTTGGGTTAGAGCAAGTTTTTGGGAGGGGGGATAAATGACTTTGTTTTCATTGGATGTGTGCCGTTGATGATTGCAACCGTCTTAGTATAAGTGACCTTGAATATATCATTCGGATGTACCAACTGATACTGACAAACAAAACCGGAGTGAGTACCACATTTGAAATGTCCTTATTAATTCAAACAAAGTAATTAAGAGCTGCATCAAAAGTCATCCATAGCGGATGAACTTTTTACTTCTCATCGTCCGTTCTACTGAAAGACTGAAACAATAGAGGGTTGAAATGTTTGAACTATGGAAACTAATTAGTTGGGATAACTTTTCTGATAGGTTAAAGTAAAACAAATCCGTTGACCAGTCGGCCTACTGCAAGGTTTGAGCATGGAAATAAGACATACCAAAATGACAATTATTCGACGATGATTTCATACTAGCGGTCGTGTGAACAGTACGGGTAGAACAGGTGTTATACCACAACTAAAGACTCAGACGAAGCTGTAGCCTCGCACGGGAAAGATCAAAAATAGTTAGGCGAAAGCTTTGATTTTTTTGGGGGGGGGGGTATGCGAATCCACCCCACTGTGAGATTCATGAACAGCAACAAATCACGCCGAGCAAATGTCCATTTGACCAGTTCAAAGTAGGGGAACTAACCTCGTGAAGACCGTTTCGACAAACCAAACTCAATTAACTCAAATGAGCTCTAATAAGGGTAGAAATCGAGCATTTTGCCTTCGAGCTTCGAGTTGATCGGATGACGTGAGGCATTTTGAAAACAGATGCAATCCAAAAGGCAGTCACCCGAGGGCAATAACCTCAAACTTCGAAAACCCGCCATGGTCTCTAATGGATCCGCGACGTAAGTTGTCATTAACTTTTAACTGGTAAGAAAAAGTAACTTTTCCTGCCAGACTTGCGATTTCTATTCAACCCACTTTGCCATCCATGAACTAATAGGACATACGGTTCGCAGATCCTTTTCTTAGGCTATACGCCAAGCAAACAATCGATGTGTAAACATTCGTTGCACTTTTGCGCTGTGCACTCGAACTTTGTTTGATTCCATGTATTTCATCAGGTAAACAAATAAGTGAATTTATTTAGTCACAAAGAAGATTGACACGGATATAACCGCACGGAGTTGTTGTGCGCTTTGTGCACTGCCCTACAGTCAAGAAACCGGAATGGATCGATCAATGTGGATCGATCAGTGTTAGAAAAACAAGCAACCCGTCAAAACGGGACTTTGTACAGCGTGAAATCATGGAGTAGAGAAGGGTGCATTGTAAAAATAGGGTAGCGTAAACAATTGTTCCTAGAAACTTAGGTCCCTTGACTGTAGGGGTTTTGTGCCATGGAGATTATAAAGTAGTTCAGTATTTTCTTTTTGGTCGTTTAAATCACCAAACGCGGGAGCTGCCAGCGTTGCAATTCGGCTTGGCCAAGTAACTTGAAGCCGAATGTGAAATTGGTTGTGCAACGAAAATGCAATGAGGGACGGAAAATGCAACTGATTTATTTCAGACTTTGGCTAAAAACTTCTTCAACTCGATGGCTTCAAATGTTCGCAACCCGATTCCTGAAAGCATTGCAAGTTGTCATATTATTAATGAAGAAACTGGATAGATGATTGATAAAGTGAGATGATGAAAGCTTCCCACGGGGGAGAAAACTACCGGACTATGGTCGTGGTAACCTCGCCGTCCAATGATCCCTATACATGTGATTTCCGCATCGGGATCTCGTGTGAATCGGTAGGGTTTTGCTTGTGCCAGGAATAAATTTTTGAATCACGACACCGAAGACTTGTGGAAAACTTCTCATCGTTTTTGGCCATAGAAAACTCAGCAGGGAAAAATATAGCTCTAAGTCTTAATTCCTTCCCAACTCACACGACTGGTTTCGTCATTGTTGTCACGCATACAATAGAATTGGTAACTTGCAAACACTTGTCCTCTATGTGATGGGTTGCTATGACTAAATGGCAAAACGTTGTTCACGGATCTAAGCCGCGATTCCTGAACTCGTTCGTGTCTCATGCACATTCATAGACGGTCATATGAGCACTCGAATCATGCAATTATAAAATTATGATCGTACGGGAAAGAATTGTCTGCAGGGCATTGGTGGTCAGTTGGAACACTACAGGGAAAAATGTGACAGAATCCAAAATACCAAAACGTATATTGGACGAAGATTCCTCTACAAATCACGGCTTTGCCCGTTGAGACATCAGGGAATCGACTTTCCATTAATACGGACAGTCATTCTCAAGGCACCTTCCAAGCAAATCTGACTTCAGAATGAATCTTAGACATATCAATACTTCCACCGCGAGCACCGTGTTTTCGACATTTCCATTTCACACAAGAATAAGGGACGTTACGTGCTCTCTTTTCAATCCATCCATCATTCCGATAAGGATATTGCAAACTATCCCAATAGTAAATAAAGCAGAGGAAAATTTTACTAAATCTAGCACTTCATAAGACTCCGTCATGATGCATCAACTTGATTTGAAGGAAATCGCCTAACAATGAAATTCCGACAAGTGTCTGAGTGGACCATCCAATCACTCCAGTGGCGATGCGCTATTCTATTTGCTCATAACTTGTATTATATTGTATGGACTTTTGCGTTCAACAAATAATGCCGCATTTCAGTCAAAAAATGTGTGGGTAAAAAATAAAATAGGGCAAAAATCAATAAAGATAATGAATTACACTCATCGCCTCCTCAAGAATATAAAAAAACTCACCCAGGAATAATCATGACGCATTAAGACAGGCTGCCCAGGAATTCGGCCGAAACCCAGTCGCGGTTAGCCAAAATTTGTACTCAATATGGGACAGTGGAGTGCCTATAGATATTGATTCCTAAGGTTATAGAACGAAAAGCGAATCGTGTAGAGATATGAGAGTGACACGTTGAAAGTTCGTTGTGCAGAGGATGCGTCGGATCAGAAAGAATTTTGTGAGCAAATTTCTCACATGCTAATAAGTGTTCATTGAATAGATTAAGGGACAAATAAGTTAGTGATACGAAGGCATACGGCTAATAAGTGATAGTCCCCGACGAAAACTTTTACAGTCCTATTTAAGTAAACCTGGAAAAATAACAGGAAAACAGTAAAGAAGGATTGGAAAAACATTGGTATACAAAATGGGAGATGGTGCTTTGTTTCACGTTGTGGTGCCGACGCTTTCTGATTTGAAATGACAACCACCGGAGAGTTTCTACACAGGTAGAAATATCAGCAGTCCACTTCAGATTTTTATCAAATCGTATTGACAACTAACAAGCCTAGGAGCGAGTTAGCTCGAAATAAGTGATAGTAGTCGGAATATGGACAATGACAAGCTTTGAGCTTTTGCGCTACTTGCCCCAGGATAAATAAAAAGCACTATCTAAGTAATTTCTCGAAAAAACATCAAAATTTAACAATTCGGACGAAGAGAAGGATTTCGGTAATTTCTTGATGCAACCGTAGTCACCTTTTATCATTCACAATAAAGAAAATTAAAAATATTTGAGGTGACGTATGACAAACGATGTACTGGAAACACGTCCGAGGAGGACACGCAGTGACTTCGCTCCCGAGCTTAGATCACTCGTATTTTATTGTGGCGAAGTGTTTGCTTTTCCAATGTGTACATGATTTACAATGATCTATGGAGAGATGTCTAAAAGCATTTTTCAATCAATTCTTATTTTTCAACTAGTTCACCGCGGTTGGACATGTAAGAAGGACTGATACGCGAGCAGCCATAACAGTGAACTGCTATATGGGAATAGGATGAATTCTGTCAGTCATAGTTCATCGGGCCCTAAATCCAATGGATTTTATCCCCTTAAGAAATGAATGATTAAATAAGTTGGTGCTTCAAGTGCTGAGGTCCCAAGCTAAGGAAGTAGAACAATACAATGAGACAGATCATTCAACTATTTTTGTTTATTTTATTGACAAGTCTCCTAATTCTAAAGTGAGGTTCTCATGGTTAATGCAACATGGTCTGAAGTTAGATACCAATTTGAAAAATTGCTTCGTTATCTACAATGGAAATTTGATGGGCAACCCTTCAGCTAGGGATTCAGAAAAGAATTGAAATTTTTCGTTGCATATGAAATGTCAGTTACTTCTCAATCGATTTTAAGGATCTACAAAGCTCTATGTCGTTTGGACTCTGCATACACCAGAAACTAGTAGGTGTATTACTGTCGAAATGTCACGGATTCCTGAAGATCTGGTTTAGATCATTACCATTAGTTATTTTCGGACCTTCTCAAAATCGCTTCACAATTAGCCATTCTTTGGTCTACCACGGATTTCCGAGCTCGAACTGAGGCACCAAACAACAAGGCTGCATCATATCTACTTTGATTGGTCCCTCAGCAAGCTTCCAGGAGAGCGGTTATTTCACAACAAACTTTGTTTTGACACGGAACCTCTTATTATGTTCGTAGCGGCTGCTGAACATTTGCCAATGAGAATACAGTACACGTTTATTAAAAATATCGCGTAAACACAGATTCATGCTCCTCGGGATATGGGGAACGGATCGGGTTCACATTTAGCCAAAAAAAAACAAATCTGCTACCTGGCTAACGTTCTGACAAAATGTAGAATCGACCATGAGACTTGTCATTAGTGGACTTTTAGTTATTTCACCTTGTAACTGAAGTGCTTGTGCTTAAAGTTTTCAGTTGTTATTCGCGTGTTTCGCACACGAATGGATGGACAAAATTTTCTCGGACGAACATGAGAGATTTTGTATTTATTGTTGTTTGTCTCGTGTGCATCACCTTTGTTCGCTTGTCCACCCATTTCTGTGCGAGATACACTATTTGAAACAGAACCTCAAACTTTCCGACATAACTTTCTTTTCGAAGGTTAGCCTTACCTGACGGAAGGTAGCCCCCTCGATGACACGACGTGCAATGCTTGCATAAATTCTTCATTCGCGCGGACCTCCGACTGATGCAAATTGTCTTCGAACTACTCAGCTCAATTAGTTTTGGGATTGCGGCAATTGAATGCCCACGGATTAGTGTACTCGAGCGAAATTTACTTCACTTGGGTCCACCACTTGTGATCATATCTGAACAGCATATGGCAAACTCTGAAGTGATTTGAAATGGTTTGTTGCTCTTGGTTCCCGATGTTGGTTTTCACCGAGGATCCGATCGTCAGTGCATTGACGATACCACCTCGATTGGCAATGAAAAATTCTCGACCTAAACGCTAAGCTCAGCGATCGGGACCCCGTGAAAAAATTTCAAAATGTCACAAAATAAAACTTCATTTTTGACCTGCTAAATGAGCTTGCAAATGCCACCATTACCTGTCGAAAAGTAAGCCCCAGTTGTTAGGCGTAGTTCACTTTACTTTGTCTTGCTGTAGATCTTGAAGTTCACCGATCGTGACAAACGTCCTGACTACGAAACTGTCGACCAGTTTGCATAGAATTATCTCACCCAGAGGAGTACAGTTCGTGATACTTACAACGTATTTGACAGCATTACTTGTACTGATGAACTCCGACATGCTGTGGTCTCGATGAACCGGATGGTTTTACACCCCATCGAATAGCACGAAATTTGATTTAGATTCTCGCACCGTAAAACATTGTTTCATATCATTATCTAGTTAGTTTAAGTTGCTGGAAACTCAGGGTTTATTAAAATAGTGAAATTCGCATTCTTCTTTAAAATGGACTTTGCGGAGAACACCATAATTGTATTTGTTTAAACCGGTTAATATCAGTGTCCGATGCAGAACAGCGTAGTCCACCCGATTTCTTTCAGAGTCACAATAGAGGCAGAATAACCCGGTGACTTCATTAGACACAGAAAGCTGGGAAACTGGGCAATCTGGTACTCGCCTGTTCTGCCATGCAGACACTTTTACATTCACTTGTCAAATTGACACTAAATTCATGTTTAATCGTTTGTTTTACTCATCCATCAGGGAGCGAGCCATATTCGTGACGATGAAGATGTCGTTCAAAAGAGATACTGGTACCATCTTTTTTAATTGATATTATTCGGCCTGTGTAAAGAGGTATGGTTGCGTTAAAATTTAAGGAATCCATTGACGAGGATATCTATCAAAGATGACTTTTCAGCGGTTTTACCATACCTGTTTTTAATCCCTGTATGTCTATACACCCCCCCGTCACCACGAGAATCGCGCGACGGATAGGTTGGCGTAAAAGTTTGGAAGGAAAGTTTGCATGAAAAAATTAGGCTCACTGAACTTTTCGTGACAAATCTAATTTAGTTAGACATTCCAAATTGGAAGAGGATCATTTCCTAACACCGGTTAGTTAATAAACACCGTCACGACATTCTACTCCTTCTGTATTAGGGCTGCGGAGCTTCGGAATCACAAAAAATCAACAGTACAACTTTCTGTGCTCTGGTGAACGTCTCCGTGTTATCTTTCGTCCGTTGTTGAAATTGAGCGGAAACATATTTGGTGTATATATAGATATATATATGACACGAGTATTCATATAGATCATTTGTCATTGGATCTATGGCTAAATCGGGAACGAAGAGGCACGGGTAGGACGAACGCTTAGTGTAGAATTAACTGAACACAAGTCAGTGAACTCCATCCTTCGTATTTATAACGTCGACTACCCATCCGGTTCATTGGCCTTTTAATCCGCAGTCGCTCACTTAATGCAGAGCGGTGACTTACGAGGCCCACGCTCAAACTTTGGCCAATTGGCCTAACTTACAACAAAGCAAGATGAACTGAACGTCATATAAACCACTTTTGAATTGCTAATTACACCAGACATGCGGGGACCCAAACACACCGTCACGCCATCGATCCTGGTGGGAGCAGAACGTTTGGCTGTGTACATTGCTCGTCGTTGGTTCAGAATCAGAGATTTTGACCGTTTGTTACAGATCGGAAGTTGGAGACCGGCCAACCCGGTGAACTAGGTTACCAAATAAGGGAAAACGTAAGAGTGACCGAGGCTAATCATCCTACCCACCAGTGGTCAGCTCTGTAGTGGCGACATCAAATAGTCGGCATCGGCCAATAAGCTGAGTAAATGTAGCGAAGTGATCAACTCATTTGGTAAATAAAGGCCGTGTTTATTAGCGAACTAATCCACCAATGAGCATTGACTACAGGAAAATAATCTAAACGATTTACTATTGGCTAACAAATAAAATTTGTTTCTTCGCTTGACTTGAGTGCTCTTCCTAGGGTTAGTAGAACCCTAACTTGGGATAAAATTGATTGGTGACGCCAAAGCATAACTGAAGATGGGCAATAATCGCGAGTCCGTTCCGGTGATTCCGAGGGAATTTTGTTGACGTATCCCATACGAAACACTACTGAGGCGAAAATAAAGAACATTACCTTGAGAATAACACTATCAGAATCAAGTTCGGTTCTCAATAAATCGAAATGACGTTGAGCCAGGAGAATAGTTTTATGTACTTATTTACGGATCAATAACACATCCTGATCGAAATAGTTAATGAATTGTCGACGTTTCGGTTATCACGGATACTCATTCTCAAGGCTAGTTTACAAGTATTTGACATTGGAATGATAGCCTAGGACAATTGGGCGTCAAACACGATGCGTTCATGTGTTTGTCTCCGTGTGTATGCTCATGTATATGCATTTGTGCGTCATCGTTTGATGTTATGAAGTGTAAGAGTGGATGTTAGATCTCCTTCCTTACTATCCATGTTGGTGATCTTAGAGTCACCGGAGGTCAACTGGGTGACCCTTTGGGTGTTAACCCATTACATATTTCAATGCCAGCCATATACCCATGGCGTTCGACAAGGATGTCACATATCTCCATTCCTGTTCAACTTCGTCAGTGACGGGGTGATGGAAGATGCTTTAGGAGGTCTCCAGGATGTAGGACTCGAACAGGGAAATGGATGGAAGCTGTGTGACCTAGATTATGCAGAACACGTCGTGTGCCTGTTCGAGTCGGTGAACCATGCACATCGCACATTAGATAGACTCTCGAGGTCGGTCGCTCGGTTTGGCATGTGCTTTGCACCTTCAAAGTGTAAAGTGGTGTTGCAGGACTGGACGACAGTAGAGCCGAACTTGGTACTGGATGGAGAGGAACTAGTGATTGTGAACCTTTTCATCTACCTTTGTAACTGCGTGTCGAACGATGGTAGCTCGGCAGGTTAATACGCGCATCGCCAAGGCTCGAACAGCTTACACAGCACTGAAGCACTTGTGTCGTCGGTCTGATATCTCACTGAAGTTGAAAGGTCGTGTGTATTGTGCAGCGGTGCGCTCAATTCAGTTTTGTTTTACGATTGCGAGACATGGAGTATGCGTGTGCGAAGTTTTTGTGGGTTGAAAGTTTTCGATCACCGATATCTGCACATTATCGGTAGGATTGAATGGAGTGACCGGGTGAGTAATGTGGAGGTCAGGAATCGAGTACTAAGTGCCGGTTCTCAGACTACCCTATTTCATCATATGAAACTTAGTAGACTAGGCTGCTTGGGTCACGAGTTACGTACGGCGAACACGCGTCTACCATACCGTGCCCAATTTTACGTTCCTCCCGTGGAGTTTTAGAGGCCATGTTTTTGGTCAACAGATGACGTGGCAACGTAGAGAGAGAAAATATACAGCAAACTTAGGTGAAGCATCCAGGTATCTCACGCCTTCGTGGTTGGGGTCCGAAAGACCCGTCAATTAGCTGGGTAGAGAATGATGGATATGACAGTGAACCGCGAACAGTGGCGATCGTGTTGTCATTTTATGTGCAATCAGAATGATCGGAAAATGTGCGTTTGTACATTTAGACTGTTCCGTTTGTTGGATACTGCATTCTTATATTTTCCCGTCTGCGCAGATCCACGCCCTGTTCCTGTCTGATATTCACTTCTTTATAGACATTTGCAACCTCGAGGAAAAGTCAGCGTTCAATGGGGCTTGCCTTGCTGTTTACCGTTGAACGACTTTGACAGTTAGGATGACTTATCGATCCACACACCTAAGGTACCTATTTAACCTTTTACATACACCGTCATCATCACTGTTTGACTGATCTTACTCAGATTGTCATTTGTGTCCGGTCATTTTGACGGCCTTTGTGGAGGGCATATGTGAACATACAGGCTGACGTGCACGGGTTAGTTAACGCGGTCGACCTTAGTTCGCGTTGTTGTACCCAGATTCCATTTTGGTCCCGAGCTGTGCACCCACTTACGGAAGTGTCCTTGCTCACTCTTTTTGGTGACCGTCTCTCTGAGTACACCGTCTCATTGATTATAGTATTCACAGTGGGCATGTGGATCTTACGGCGTGAACTTTTTCACACTTTGTCAACTGTACCCAAATGTTTGGGGCCATGTTTCAGCTGTTTGTCATTAGTGTGTCTTCATTACTATTGGCGCATGCACTTACCAGTGTTGCGAATTGTGTGCACTCGACTCTGGCATCTGATTTGTTCCTCTACGGGGAGCATCGCCTTGCTGCTCCCCGGATCAATCATCATCCGATTATGTATATTCTGCACGTTCACAAAATGTTACACAGGAGTGAAATCCCCTGGTACAACACAACACACCTTTCCCCTAGAAGGGATAGCATTTGGAATTGCCTTGATTTGGGGACCCGTTGAAGATGGCCTCTGTATTCTCTATTGTGTTAATAGTACCCTATTCTCAAGCAGCTCTGAATTTTGTCGAGTTGGACTTGTGGCTCTTTGAAACACTTTTTCTTCCGCAGTCTCATCGGAAGACGGTCTACCACAGAAAAGGAATTAATGAATGCGCTGTTGCAACATGAATATGGGTGGGTAGATATTTAATACTTTCGAGATTGAGCTATTTAGATGCTGACTTGTTTAAAATGAGACAACATTTAACCACTTAGATACGAGAACTAAGATATGCTCGAAGTTTCTCCCAGACGGATAAAGCTGATTGGTTGAGAACGCGCATGCAGAATTGCTGCTCGGCCTATGGACGAAACCACAGGAACACGTTGCAATAGTTTCTTGAACACCAACCAAAATACCCGATCGACAACTCATGCTTCCTTGTCGCGATCGCTGCTTTGAGAACAACAAGTGCTAATGCACACAAAAGAGGTGAAAGGCAAGGACACTTTGGACTCCGAAAGCGAACAGCGATTGATCAATGATTGAATAGTCCAAGCTTGGGTTACGGACTTCACACCTCTCGATCCTGAGTCTTAATGCAAGGGGTACAGCTAATTTCCTATCTACCCCATTTGATTAAATCCACATTAGAAAATAAACATCAAAGTAATTTGAATTTAATAGTTAATATTAAATTGGAAGTACATAGCTTAATTGGAATGCTATTTTATTCGTTTATTGACCAGTGAATATTCAGTGTGCGAAAATCAATGGTCTTGGCTAAGTGGGGGACGGAAACGCTTTGTTTGTGCAATCGAATTTCCTCAAGCGGATCCAGATGTGAGCAAACAGAAAATGAACAAATCAATCGGCACGTGATTCAATGTCTGAGGGCTTCCGCATGACGCTTTCATGCATCTCTATGAAACCAACCAATAGTGATTGAATGATCAATCAATCGATAGTTTGACGATTTCGACTTTGTGGCAATGCGAGCACCTGTATCAACTGTCCCGTCCAATCTTCACTTCGAAGGTCCTCCATCGCAGGCTGCTTCGGAATCACGAAATTTTTGCCCTAACGCGGCTCGTCAATTATGCGAGAAATCACACACATTTCCCATCTTGAAAATTTCGGGGTTTTCGAACAAAAGTAATTATTAATTTGTCCTATTCCAACGAAAATAAAAAAAACGTGGGTCGTCTAAAAAACCATCTTCTGAGTAATGTATGCTCGGGTGTATGCCCCTCTGTGCACAAAATGAGCCTGAGCAACACTCTTCTGGTAAGTTTACCAATATGCCACTGTTTAAAGTCAATGCCAAAATTTGATGAACCATGGTGTAAATTTCCATTCGCAAAAGTCCAATTGACTCTAGTTGCTAAGAACAGGGATAGATTGAGCACATGGGTTGATTAGATTTGGTAAGGTATGTTCATCCGTCTGCATTGTCGTCTTCTACATATTTTACAGCGTCAAAGAACCGCCTGTCATTTAGGTGTTTTAAGTGAGCCACTGGCCGGATCGTCAAGGTCGTATTGACAAGCAAACATTTTTGCTCGCATAGCGCCCCGATCCCATTGAATCTAAGTGTTAAAACTAATCATGACTCAAACGATCTCCTTCATCCGGAGTCCCACAGCCATATCAGGAAAATGGTCAATCAAATCATGATTCAAAAACTTGAATTTATCAAAGCAAACCGGGAGAACACTACAATCGATGTACCGTAGCAACCAGAACGTTAGTCTTGTCGATTCTACAGAAAATAGGGATATGTTTTGTAGCTAAACGACACCTTCGAAGGAAACCAGATCTCGGAGTGAACTAATGAGCGTTAGTTTATTCATATTTCGGATAATTTATAAAAGGAAAAATAGCAATGTTTTTTGAACGTGATTAGCAGTATGAAGAAGACATTGAACTCATGCATGCGATAGTTTATCTCTGTTTACTAGAAGTGGAGATTGGCTAATGGGTCTAGTCGAACGAGCTTCGGAGTGCATCGAAAGGTCGATGCCGCATGTGGCGTTCGAACAATCAGTAACACAGCAACGTCAGTCACATAATCTATCGATGGCGCCGTTACTGACTTCTGGACAGTTATAAACATCAAATCAGCTCTGTTTTGCAGATATTTTTGATGTTTATTGCTATCTCTAATAAGATTTCTGTGACCCGGGGACATTTACAGTGCATATATGTATACATATAATTATGTTTGGAAAAGAGAGCATCGGGTACGCATACCTGACGAGCGACGATAACCGCAAAACTGGTCATGTGCCCTCGGGCAAATTTTGTTTACGCATCCAGATACTACTTGCTGCTTCTGTATATACATCTGTATCTTCTGGGGCATTCTGCCCTCGTTCCTAAGGTTGGCTCAGCCCAATTGACAAACAGTTATGAATGAATCACAGTTGTGATTCTTCTGTGGACTCTCCGATGAAGAGCCTCCATGCGCAATCCTGATGCTGCAGATTCGATATATATATATATATATATATATATATATATATATATATATATATCATACACCTGCTTCAGAACAAATATTGTGCCAACGCAACAACATGCGCATGGAACTTCGCAGATAGCAGACAAACAAAATGGGAAAAATAATAAACCATAGCAAGTCAACTTTTTATGTTTTCACAGTGCAACTTCGTGGTGTTTTAGTCATTTTTGGATTATTTTTTTAAGCTGAGTTTCACAGGCAACATTCACGCCAATGACTTCGGCACGGAGTCATATCTCTCAGTGTCTCCAGCCCACAACAACCCTTAGATATCGGGTCCCGGTCAAAAAGGTGGGAAGCACCAATCGAGGCAAAAGCGGAACCTTACTTCTTCCTACCTATACGCCAAGCCGCAGCTTGCTCACCCCGTCACTTTTTCCAGTTTGGACCAGCTCGTGCAAAATGAGCACCAAAAGGTAGACGATGGGCAGGCACACACAGTACGTGCCCAAGCAACCGAAGGTGTCGTGAGGCGATTATCTCAGTCACGTGACGGCTACATCCAATAGATTTTTAGATTTGTTTAGATCGTAGCTCAGGTTGTTGGTTTTCCTTGGGTTCCGCCGGTTGAGTTTGATCTTCACATAGCACACGTTTTGGTGTATGGGAGCAGTTGGCAGCATCCGTATTTTTTCTTTGGACTGCCTCTACTTTTGATTTGGGACTATGTTGGCCCAAAGGTACACGTTTGTTCACCCCATAATTCCTGTTGACTTGACTTCCAACCTGGGAGGAAGAAAATTCGACTCGATACCTTTGGCACTTTTGATTATGTTTGGTGATTTCAATTGTGGGTATAAGCATCTTGATGGATCCGTAAAAATAACTCAGGTTGATGATTCAGGTACAGTATTGCTTGATCTCCTGCTTTTCGCCTAGTTGACTGAGGTGTTTGCTCCTCGTTCGATTGTATATGTGATTCAACTGGATTTCCCCTATCGATTGGATTACTTGAAAAGTTCCAGGCATAAAATATCTTGTGGGCCCCGGAGTTGACTGATCCTCAATATCAACTTCATTCGCATTAAATGTTTTTCTTGACCCTGTTGGAAGAATGGGAAATACAGTTGATCATGTCTTGTTGTAGCTTGTTTTTGCTAGTACATTATAGGGCTACTCGTATCCTTATTTGACCAACGTAACACTTGTTACAGTTCACGCGGTTGCCTTGTATTCGGCGTTGAGCCTTCCACACGTTTTCACCCGCTGTATTTATTTTGGAATTGGTTTGGTCTATGAACGACGGTGATTTCTTGGGGTTAAAGCAGTGTTGCGGCCAATTTAGTTCTAGCCCACAATCGTGTCAGATTGGCCCGTCTCTTTGATTGGGGTCCTTGGTTTCCATGCCTGCTTCTTCTCAAAACGTTTTTGACGTGATAAAGTAAATTTTACTATTTTAATTATTTTATATGGCACCTGGTTTTAGCTCTCTTGAACGGGGTTTGGATGAAGGAAATTCGGTGATTATTCGGATGGCTTCCACGGCAATTCAATATCCCGTCCGTGTGTTTTTTCTACGGTGCACTGTTGTCTCCGCTGTGTCGCAGATGTTTCTTTTTACCAAATTCCTTGCACTACTTCGTGTGTCCGAAATCCTTGCGTATGTCGCTGACTATTTTCAATACCTCTTCGGTATTGGAGCTTTTAGTTATCGTTCATTACTTGGCAATTCCCGTCACCTAATTCACTAGGGATTCTGTTTCCAAATAATATTTACTACTGTGTAATTGTAATGAGAAATTTGACGGGTTTATTTTTATTGCTATTACAATTGTCGTTCTTTTTATTTTTATAGTAATTGAATGTTTCCATTTATCGTGACGATTCGGATAGGATTAAACGGTAGACCTAACCGCATCAGACAGCAAATCGGTAGACGTGTTCGCAAATCGTGCTTTTGAAGAAATTTCTTTGGTTGTGTTTTCCGGTCTACATATCCGTCGTTCTTCTTGTCTCTAATTCCTTCTGCAGAATGGAAATCGGAATCTCGGGATTCGAATGTGCCAAGAAAAAGAGAACAAATTCGAATACAAATTACCTTTTTCATTTTCTGTAAACCATTTTGGTTTCTCCCACTCACTGAAACTAATTCGATCAGCATGTGTATCATACCAACTGTCTGTCATCAATATTTGTTTCAGTAAACACTGAATTTTTTTATTTTGTACAACAAGAACGACAAAAAATGTTTTACAAGAAACTATAATGCAAAATGGGACATAATCCCACCGAGGGACATGGGTCCAATATGTGGAACAGTCATATTCGTCTGCTGGTCGAATCCGAAGAGCAAGAAACGAAAAGCTCGACGCTAGGAGGCAGTCGGATGACACTGGAAGAGGAGAGCGGGCAAGCATGCATGTCATACGAATTGGTGAGATCGTTTAGTGACAAGAATGACATACGACTGGTGATTGCTTGTCAACATGAGATTTGGGCACATAATAGTTGCAAATATGTCAGAAAAACCTGCAACCGGAACTGAAATGTCGAGGCGAATTATATTTTTTTTGGCTTGGTTTGTCGATCGACAGATTACCATTACGTGTAGACGAAAAACAAAGTTTTATTCTCTAATACAATACGAAAATTACAAAATATGACTGTCTATTTCAGGGAGAATCTAACCCATCCGGAGTGCAACCTTTTACTCGTGCGTCAGATTCTGGTAATGAAATCCTGTTGGTTGGGTCCTACATTTGACACAATACAAATTAAACAGTAATGCATAATAATGTTTTGTAATACATCGCGATCAGTAAGCAAAGTTTTCGGAACAAAAAAACAAAACATGATCGGTGATGTTTGTAATGAGTCGAGTTTTCGGCTGCCTTTTTGTAATCATTTGCGAGACAGGTGTGACAATCGGATTGATTATTCGACAGTGCAGTCTGCGGTCACCATAACTGCTTTACATTGGTGTTTGTATGTCTGTCCGGATGTTTGGCCATGCTTGTGTATGTGCCTGTGAGTAGATAAAGAAACCGAACAATCTGACGTGTTGTAATAAACAAGAAACCGGTCGCTTGCTTCTGGGCGAATTTTCTCTCATCCGTATCCGATACTACTTGCAAGTAACGTGCGAACATCCTCCTCTGTTTTTTTATTTTGTGTTCATCCGATTAGGGTCTAAGTAGATTGAATCTGTAGTAGTGCAGCCAGCAACTTATACAATGACCCTGGTGTTATGCTTGACGGGATGTTAGTGCTGCCCATGTATGCGAGGCATCTGCAAAATCATTTCGGTTAAGACATGTAGGGTGGGTGCTAACTGTCAAAGCTTCCGCGCACAGGCGTTCGGTGCTTGTCGAGAAATCACGTTGAGCAATTCTGTTATTGTCGTAGACAACTATAGGGTGTGGAGTGCAGTTGCCGTGTCCCTCACATGCTTACTGAAGGCCGTCTTGTCTTTTCGTCGTGATCTTTCTTTTGGTTTATGTTCGGGGAGCTGGAATTTCAAATGACTATTTATTGATCTTATGTATCTAGCCGAGCAGTATTTGCAAGTGACCTAATAAGCACCATTGACTTGATTTCACCTAGACAATGAGTCCTTGATTTCTGTAAGCCGATGTTACATTGTATGGCATATTAGAAAGTATAGACGAATAAGACAGTAACGACGATCCTATTCGATTGATCGATCTCTGTGGCATATCGATTGAAGTTAGCTAGTCATTTTAGGGTTTTCGTATCACCAGTTTTCTTCCTAATTCATGCTTTATGGGATTGATGATAATTCCTTGTTGAAAAGACGCCGTAATCCAACGGTCTCTTGCACTAGCACGGCGCGTTGTCTCAGTTCGCAGATAATTCTGCCAAAAGTAGCCGACTGACCTAGGTTGTTGAGAAGGCAACAGGATAAATCATTTGGTACGTCTAGATAACCTAGGAAACCACCCGTTCTATGCGTAAAGGGAAGCACACGAAAACAATAGTAATTTGGTAAGCGTACACAAATGGCAACAAGGAAGCCGGGAATATGTTGGAAAAAAAATCCCGGGCAAAATCAATGAGTAGTACAATGTCGTCAACAAACCGAGTGCTTCAACTTGAGAGCATCCACGAGTCAGTCAATCAGGGTGTGAACGAAATTGCGGTCAATAATAGGACGGGCTTCAAATCGAATGGGGGCAATAGTTTGTCGTGTTTTCCTCGTCTAGTACTCTATGCGACCAATCAAAGGAGATGGTCAGACGAGAAGTTGAAACACTTGGAGCCTTAGCATCGATGCAAAAAACAATCGATCATTTCTCCCTGCCCAAGAAAATGTTTGCATGTACACATCTGAAAGCTCCAATGTTTCTTGTTTTTTGTTGAAGTTATTGCGTTGCCTCTTCTTGCTCTCGCTGTTGTTCTTTTTGTTGGCATTCGTGTTGTCCTTGTTGTTCCTAGTCGTTTTATTACTATTATTATTGCTGTTGGTTTCATTACTGGTGTTTTTGCTTTTGTTGTTGTTGTTTGTGCTATTATTATTATTATTATTAATATTATTATTATTATTATTATTGGTTCTCTTTTTGTTGTTGTGCTCATTTCAATTAAAGCCGGATATGTTCACGAAGAGCAAGCTATATTTCAGTCACGGCCGTCGGTCGCGAATCTTTTTATCTTTCATACTTTGCTTCCTTTATTAATGAAACTACAATGTACATCACTTTTCGGGAGGGGAGCCGCGGCCAGCAGAGGGCTGTCAAGTGGGGAATTTGACCGACGGTGGGAGGATTCGAACCCGCGACCTCCACGTCCAAACGCCACGACTTTGTCCGTTTGGCCACCGCCGGCTCCAGAGTTCCTATTCTCCGGCCAGTGACTTGCATTTTTGTGAATATTTGACAATGAATCTTGTGGTTAGCATTAGGATGCGTTGCCAGTTGCAAACTATTTGATTTTTCTTGTGGCCAATTTTTTTCTCACAAAAATCCGCTCTTCGGCCCAAGTTTGCCAGGCAGAGACTGTGAACTGGGCGAGAAGAAATCAAATGGCAAGTGAATCCCTCAGAATGATGGTTAGCTATCCAATCGTTAAAGGTGTAACGTCATTATTTCAGTTCACTCGTGGGTCTTTGGACATATGAGGCATGTTGCTTCGGTTAGATTTACTGGTCTGTGTTCGCATCGAACAGGTTTTGGAGGAGCAATCGCGGTATTTGTGAGCACCACGTGAGAAACAAGGTGGCTTCGTGTGACTCGTCTGAAACAACGATAACGATAGTTACAAAGCTGAACATTAGAGAACCAGATGGAGTTCCTAATGTCAAGACCTATCCCAATGACAGCCGAGCTTGTCTTCTAAGATTTTTGTGGAAAAATATATTGGAATAGTCCAAGCTCTGTAATCTTGACGCGCGATTCGCTTGTTGGCCAGTGATGCTGGCGGTGCATGGGTCCTAATATATGGAGTATCTGATTAAAAACGTTAATAATTCATTTAATCAATCTATTTGAGTGGATAATTATAGAAGTTTCCAGTTGAGACCTAATTCTGAGTTTCCAAATTACTCGTAAATTGAAACATTTCATTCATTTTGATAATCGCTTCTTATCTATTCGGCCAAACTCTTTACAAAGTGACAAAGTTGATGAGTTCTTCTTTCCCTCATGTTATCAACCATGGTTATGCTTCTGAAACAATCGTCAACTTCATTTTAGCCCAAATGTTGCAAACTTCCCAGTCCGGATGGTTTTATGCCCATCATCTTGAAAATCTGCACTTGCAAGTGAACTCTTACGGCATGGCGCATGTTTCTTTCCTTTCTCAGTCCCGATACTCTCCCTTCTCTCTATGAAAGAATCCATTTATGTTTCCTACTTCAAAATTAATTCACCACTTACCGTCCCGACACATCTATCACTGCAAATTTTGGAAGATTTCAGAACGACTATCTCCGACAACTTGCATCCTTTTCCTGGACGTGAAACTAAGCTGAATCACGGCACGGTCTACCCGGATAACGTCCGCATTGTTCTAAGGTCTGTCTGCTATCTGTCATGTCATCTGTCTGTTCGGTTACGCTCGATGATCAAGTATAAATCTAAGGCAATTGATCGTGTTTGGCTCGGAAGTCTGCAGGCGAAATAGCCCTCAATCTAGTTCTATCCAGTTGTCGTTTGGTGGATTTTTTGCTTTCTTAGCAAACGAACCATCTCCAATAGAGTGAATTTTATTCTGTCTCTGCGTTTCCCTATGACTGGCAGTGTTGGCTGAGGTCTTCCACTCATGTCCAGCCTCTTTTCATATAATAATCGTATCCCTACATCGATCTTCAAACCGTTTCACTGTTTTATCCATGATTCCACTCTCCATTGCATGTTTTCCTACTCTACTACTCGTTGAATCACTACCAACATGGATCATGGCCGTACGGTTCTCCGTGTTTCGTTTGCTTCCACTTAAGGACGAATTCCTGTTTCGAGGTTCATTCAACTATATGTGCTCCAGGATTTCAGCGACTTTTCTATCTATCCGCTTTGTCGTTTGTTTATCTACCTTGCAGTCTTAAAATGGATTTTGCTTCTGCTACACTTCGTTCCATGCGATCAAGTTTATTACCGGGTTTAAACACAAATTCTTTTGTTTGTCGGTCTCCGTTTGCGATAACGATTCCCTCTTATACAGGCATCCTGTTCGGTCCATCTGTTTGAATACAAAGAGCGAATCCACCCGACACTTGAATGCTGTCCTCATTTTTGGGGTGGCGATTCATCTGCCGTTCCTTCTCTCGTCAATCGAGATCAGCGACTGACAATTCGGTTGCTTGATTATCTCTTCCTGACTTCCAGTCTGACGTCACTTGCCTAATGCCAAGCCGTGACGTCACTATCTTTTTTCTATTGCTATTATTTCGGTTTCTGTCCTTCAAGGCTCAGGCTAGCGGTTCGTCGGTCCATGACACTCGTTCATTCTCCTCGCGTACGGCGGTTGAACATCCTCATCAAGTCTTCATTCTTAGATGTTGAAATTTTTTATTTCTGTCCACATTCATTCTGCCAACCACAAATTTCTGGATAGCGCTGCTGTTGCCATATTTCCAATTGATTTCAATTCCTCTGCTTTTTTTCGGAAGCCTGACCAACAAACCGAATCTGACACAAATGTTCCTTGCAAGCATCCCCTTTTAAGTATATTTCTTGAACATCGAGTCCATTCAATTCAATGGAAATCACGTGGTTTAATAAATAACGTAATTTTGTTGTTGATGAACATGTAGGGGTGTATTGTCTGTGTAGTCAGAATGTTAGGTTCATATGCGCACATCTCAGTATCAAAAAATGACATCGGTTCACATTTTGCTTAGTTATTTGTCGTAATGAACACTGTCAAACACTGCCAGACGGATGTCCGCATGTTCGGTTTTATTGTGTACGAAGGATGTCATCTCAGCAAGAGTCGTAGGAGAACATTTCAGACTTTTCGGCATTCCCTCGGCCATTCGGAACAGCTATCATCTCCACTTCTGTAATTGAAAAATCTCATCTAATTTTCTGAATTGATAAAACTACGAATTATTCGAAATGAGGCTGTGTTTTACCTGGCGTCGAATCTCGACCAGGGAGTTCACTATCAAACTGATTGGGACTAACAAGGCACTGGGTTAAACTAACAAACTGAACGTTTGGATAACGTGAATGTATTAAGGACGCTTATTGCGTCATGCTATTGTATTCCAAAACTTCGAACCCAGAACCCAAAGACAGTGGAATAACCCGAAAAAATTCCTGCTTTTGACATTCACCATATTGTACATTGTTTAGAATGTTATCAACAGCGATAAATTATAAAATCTTATTGTATTTAAAGTGGACAATGTGCTTTCGAGCATCTGGAAGAAACACTGATCCCATGAATCAAATGACTGAACTGTCTTAAACTCCGATATTAATTCAGAAGGGCGCCAAAATTCGATCGGTGCGGAACTTTAGCCACCCTATCCGTATCTCACACGTGATGCACTGCGAGTCTTCTCGGAAGTACAAAGTGGGACTTAATTTACACCCACTTGACTCGTCTGTAAGCGACGGTCATCTTTTGGTCCGCTGCTATCCTTCGGTATGTTTGAATATTTTGATACGGCCTTTAGCAGTCCCACACGGGTTTTAAACTCAGACGTAAAGTTGCAGAACTCCATTGTTGATTTCCATCGTGTAGTGATTTCATTAAACCCTCACATCAGAATATGAAACCTGTTTTGGATGAAACCAGTATCCACGCTTTAATGTGCTTCTATATGAAGCTGTCGTATAATTTCAATAGGGACACGAGTAATTCTGTGCTTGGTTTTGGGCGTGACCGATTCCTTGTATACCGAACATGCTCTTGGTATAGTTCACTCGAGTAGTGTTGTGTAAATAGTGATCTTGGTTAGTTTAAAACACTAAGTATGCTTTAACACAAGAGTTTAAATTGAACGAAATTCCTTATAAGCAGTTCACTTTACTCTACCCTGTGATATCAAGATCTTTTTTCAAATTCCTTCTGCAGCTGTTCGCTGTCACGATAACAGTTTATGCGGTAAACATTGTACAATGGAATGACTTTGACGGGTGAGCAACTATGAAGTAAGTCAAAATCCCAGCTAGGGAAAAGGTTTCGTTCGCAATACAACCTATGATTAATCGACTTAATTAACGCAAAATATCTCAGTTAATAAACTGATTAACTTGGCCAGCAAGTACGGGTGAAATCAGGATAAAATAATTGTTGAAGTAACTGTTTTCTAGACAAGCAATGACCTCATTTCGTTTGAGCTTTGACTGGGAAAATACTTAGAACCTTCCGATAACGCCTGCAAAGTTTTCATACTCCATCAATGTCCGCTTTTTTATGTTCATTTGAGTCTAGTTTGACAACCGATTTCACACATGTTCAACTGGATTTATTACAGTCTACAAAAAGATTTGCTGATGCGAACCGCTAGATAAATTCCTAATACTTGGTTGCACATCCTCGCACCTTGTAAGTTCCACCATCTTCGGAATATTATCAAAGAAAATGTTTAAAGGCATAGTAGTCAACGAAACTCGTAGACGGAAGTTGCTCCGTTGACCAGCGGTGCTCACGTGGTCCACATCGATTGGTCTTAAGCTGAAGGTCAAGGACTAGAAATTTCCCACGGCCGGTCAACTCCCCGACTTGGAAGCTGTCTGATGGTCGTCTTGAAAATAGTGTAATTTCATTAATAATAAAATTAAAAGGTAAAATTACTTGTGCCGAGAGGCAACACAGTCAACAGACCAATTAAGGGCACTGGAAAACCGAGGCTGCTTGCTAAATCTCATTGATGTAGTTTGGTGTTGCCGGACCGGTGAAAGTTTTCCGACGAATTGCCATGTGATTCTTAACTGAACTCATCATCCACTCACGGTCCTAACGATTCAAATAAGATTCTAGTGAGAATCTAAGAAAGGGGTGCACTAGTAAATGAATGGTTGGACAGAAGAGTACCGGGTGCGCATACCTGAAGAGCGAAAATAACCACAAAATCGGTCGTGTGCTTCCGGGAATATTTTGTTCATCCATCCGTATGCAAAACATAATGCTGAAAATAAAAAGTGCCCAATTTTTGGAAAACACCAAAAACGTGTCCGGCGACCGGGTTACTCGTGTTTGTCATAGCAGTATGTTCTCTATTTCTATAAACAGACAAATTTATTTGGAAAACGAGGAACCAGTCCCGTGGTTTTTGCTGCTATTCATTCGCTAAACGCTGCAGATGCCCCAAATGATACGAAAATCAAGTGAAGAACAGACACCTGCTTTCATTGATTCATTTTGCATACTCGTTCCCTGGTTCCCGTGGCCATACAACTGGGCGCTTTGTGCAACCGCTTTGTTAGCATCATCCAGCTTGGCTGAACACTGGCAATTACCAGGGGTATAGGTTGAGTATTACCATTCGGTGAATGTGATCGAATCGTTGGAAGCGATCTATATAGTTCCAAATATTTTCATGAAATAATTCACGCATTGATATCATACGCTTAACAACTCACACCATAGAACAATCGAGCGCACTGCTACAGCTGTTCATCCAGCTTTGTAAGGAATCCATCAAGCAGTATCCACCGCGCCCGAACTGGGACGCGAACCCGGGACGAACGATTCTGAGTCGAACGCCTTAGCCATTACGCTACCGGGAAGGCTGTGAACGGTTCGCTGAACTTCACCACATGATGTTGCACCTATCCGTCACTGATTTGCACGGTTACTGTCCGTTAGCTCAGAGCGATCAACACCTACTGATGGATGACTTCTCTGCGGGTAGCCTAAGTACGACGAAGGCTTTGGATAGACAATGAAAACTGTCTAATAGTCGTGTCTGACTATTCAGGAAAGACACCTACGCTAAAGACACCCACTTTCCCCTTCCACACCCATACCTGTCTCGTATGTGTGCACTCTTTTCACCTGTCCACTCCCAATTCATTCATTTTGCTCCCCCACCCTTTGATTCCTTATCCTAGGAAATATTGACCATAGTTAGTTTGATACAATGGTACAATCACGAACCACTGCGAGCGAGCATGTGAATCCTGTGACGATTTTCTCCATAAGTTCCCTTTGTACATGTGAACAGTCGCGGATAAGAGTTTAATTCGTAGTTCACTTTTCTTGTGTAGATAAAAAATACACAGACGAGCCGGAAGTATTTTAGATTGCATTAGAGAAAAAAAATAATGTACTAAATATTGCGGGATTGTACTGAAACAAGAGAAGATGGCGTGGTAAAAATGTACCTAACAAGGTACCGCCTACACCCAGATGGCTGTAAATTGTTCCCCTTGAACCAACATGTCATGGCAAACCTGTCACGAAAAAGTTTACCTTTGGCAATCAAAACCTCGGATAATTATAGAGCCATGGATGAACTGTGTTCATGCTGAAAAAAGTTTAGTTCGTCATTTAACAGGCCGAAAAAAAATATTCACTTGCACATCAAGGATGTTTTGACTTCGGCAACGTCAATAGCAGTGAAATCGACAATTTCTGGTGCACAACCGATTTCGGTTTGTTCTAAGTGGCCTAAGGATTCCGGATTCCCACGGCTGGTCTTTCGAATCTTGGACCCAAAAGAGAACATGAACTTACAAATTCACTTATCTTTCATGGTTACTGGTGTTTAATGTGCACAGTTAACATTTCTGAGGTTGGTTGACTTCCCTATTGATCCTCAGCCAGGTAACTACTGTTTAGGGTTTCACTTGTCCGATCAGCTTTTTTACTTACGCTGGTAGTAGGGTTTTACAGGTGCTCACTTGTTAATCCCAGGCTTAAGCCTGAAGCACTCGTGGCCATTGTCTGAAACTTAACTGAATTAGTAAGGTCGTATGCACTGGGTCGCAGTGTGCTCAGTTATGTTGCATGGATGCCAGACAAGGAGTGTGGACGTCGGCGATGTTCGTCGCTTGGAGGTTTTCGACCATCGATGTCTAAGTAGTACGGTTACAACTGGGTGATGTGACCGCATGAGCGGTAGGTAGGCTAGGAGAGGTACAGTGAATACCGGTTGTGAGACTATTCTATCACAATTCATCAAACTTGACAGACTTCGTGATTTGGATCAGCTGTTTCTAATGGTAAGTACGTCTACCCTACTGTGCCCTGTTTTTTCTTCCCGCTGTCGAGTGGAAAAACAACATGAAGGTCGACAGATGATGCAGCAGCGTGAAACGAGGCAGTGATCAACTAACTCAGGTAAGACAGATGTCTCAAGTCTCAGTAGATGAGGCCCAAAAGACCCACCAACCAAATGGCTAGAAATACTGGATGATATGTAGTGAAGCGAGAACAGTGGCGACCATGTTGTGACTTTCCAGTCAATCGGAATGATTGACTGCACCTTTTGTGTTGGTTACTAAGCTACTGATGTCGTTTCCCACTCATATAAGCCCAGTTCTTTTTCTCTTCGCTGCATTATTCATTATCTCTAGTGGAACAAATAAGTTGGCGAGAAAGACAAACGTTAATGTGGCTCTATTTGTTGCTTAATGCAGAACTCCGGCTGTAATGGTGATGATGATTATAAGTGTTGAAGGAGCTTACTATGTTGTGGTCATTTGTCTGCACATCAGATGGACAATTTTGGAGCAATTTTTATTACTATAGGTGGGAATTTTGATTAAAGTTATCGGTTTTCCGTTTTACCATTATGGAATGCGAATCAAGCCAGTAAATTCCTATGTTTTAATCAACTCCTGGTGTCGTAATCAATCGACTATATTCGTAGAGAACCCGGTGAGACTAATAGCTACGGTCACACTCAATGAAATTAGGACAGATGATCCAGTGTGGTTACGGTCCAGAAAAGTGAAGTTTTCCAGTGCGTACCGCGTGCCACCAACCGCTGTAATGCTGATATACCACAGCTAACTTGTTTCTATTCATTACAACAACCCCGTCGGTTGATTTCTAGCGGTTTTGAATAGCCCAGCTGAGTAGATTCTGATGTGATGCAAGGAGGCGGAGGTCATGTGGATCGCGAATCTCATGTACATAGAACAGATCTAAAAGTCGACGCAACGAAGCAAAGTAGAACAAGCGGGTTTCCGCGTAACAGGCAGACGATCTACCAACGTCTGAGTGACGAACGTGAAATACACAACAACAAAATTCACTGTTGGGCACTCCGCGGCCGGTTCGAATCCGGTTCATGGCATTTGATCTCGGATGCATATTGCGCACTTTGAGTTCCCTGTTCTAAATTACACTTGGCTCTGTAGGCCTAACCAAATCAACTAGATGCCATTTTCACGTGACGCTGTTATCGATGCCTTCAGTGTTCCACGACAAAATGCAACCACAGTCATCATTCTCGACCACGTTTTGTTTTTTTCTCAATGATCAATAGCCTAAACAGTGCAACGAGCATATTGTCTACTCTCATACCTTATTTCCTTGTTTACAAGTTGACGTCTGTTGATTTGCTTACTACGGTTCAGCATACGTTGTTTCTTCTGTTATTGTACTCTCTACGTTGGTCAGCCAAACCTTTGAAGGTTACTAATCCATTGCATGTGACAGTCGTCCAAAGTGTGGCGGGTCCGTTTCCTTAGCTAAGAGGTGGGGCTACAAGAGGAAGGTACCTCCATTGATCGGTATCACGTACACAATTTCACCGAATTGCTCAAACGCATATTCTGATGAAACCAGGTGGGTATAACAAGTTGCAAGATGTTTTACCTGGTTGAAGACAAATTTAATCATTTGGGAATTCACATTAAATCTTCTGCTATTGTAACAAATTAAGTAACAAAGCTCTGTACGGCTGTAGGTTAAAGTTTTTGCTTTCTACAGAGAAGTTCGTTTTGCACTCTGCAGTAGTATTCATCAGTGCGTCTAAAGGTCTGCGACTTGCAAAATCCAAAGGGAGATATGTACGCTATATCATTTAGACATTGAAAATCAGCGCGGCTAGCGTAATGGCTAAGACATTCGACTCAAACTCGTTCGTCCCGGGTTCTCGTCCCGTTTCCGGCACAGTGGATATGCTCGGTACTGATTATTCCAAAAAAGGANTTCCTTAGCTAAGAGGTGGGGCTACAAGAGGAAGGTACCTCCATTGATCGGTATCACGTACACAATTTCACCGAATTGCTCAAACGCATATTCTGATGAAACCAGGTGGGTATAACAAGTTGCAAAATGTTTTGCCTGGTTGAAGACAAATTTAATCATTTGGGGATTCACAATAAATCTTCTGCTATTGTAACAAATTAAGTAACAAAGCTCTGTACGGTTGTAGGTTGAAGTTTTTGCTTTCTACAGAGAAGTTTGCTTTGCACTCTGCAGTAGTATTCATCGGTGCGTCTAAAGGTCTGTGACTTGCAAAATCCAAAGGGAGATATGTACGCTATATCATTTAGACATTGAAAATCAGCGCGGCTAGCGTAATGGCTAAGACATTCGACTCAAACTCGTTCGTCCCGGGTTCTCGTCCCGTTTCCGGCACAGTGGATATGCTCGGTACTGATTATTCCAAAAAAGGATGAAACATCTTACAATGATTTCATGATCTTCATTGGAAAAATCGTTGTTAATACTGCATGACGAATCATTTGGAAATAAATCTTATCACTGGTACTAATACTAGCAACAGACAGAGTTTGATTGAATTGACTGTTCCGAAACGAAAACTAATTCGGATCGAGAAGGCGGATGAAGGAGGGGTAGTCGAGGAGATAAGAACAGCTTGCTCGTGGGTTAGGATTCACTAGGTTTCATCGCCCATTTTCCAATCGGATCTGTGCCCAACTTGATCAAAGCAATCGTGATGCAATGGTACGAGTTATTCTATTGCTCGGACTGTTACATGATCGACTCTTAATGGCTTACAATGCCCACCGAAGGTGTCGCACACAGTAAGTACATATATATTGTTTGGGTTCACTGACCAAAATAACCAACATACGGGAACAGCAGGAGGATGAATGGAGTTGAAAAAGAAAACATTCAAACATGTCCCCATAGCCACGTGTATGACGGCAGTCTAGTTTCCCAAGACAGGATAAGACTGGTTACAAAATACATCAGTTTGCCCAACTACTGTCTAAAACATTAGCTTCCCCCGGAATGATCACGTTCAAACAAGCTTTCCATCTGTCAGGGTGAGAGGTTTTTACAACGAACTCTCAGATGGTCATTCCGTTCTACTTTCAAAGCACCGACCCCCCCCCCGCTCCAAAAAAAAACAGTTAAAATGTTTGCACTCACAGGCGAATGCGCATTCAGAAACAATTTCATTTTGATTGGTTATATTCGGTTAGTCAGCAGGCCAGACCATTTGAAATTCTTTCCGAAATCTGATCAAATCCGATGTGATTTCCGAAGCCATTCTTTAAATGACACGCTGTCAACTAAGCTAAGATATCCATAAGAAATGCAAATAATCAAACAAACCGGCTGCTAGATCGTCTCTCTACTATTGTGACTTTTGTGCTTCGGAAATTACTTCATCATGTCCTGAACGTTTGACTTCCTTCTATCTACGCGGCTTACAATTTGCTACCCGTTCGTACGAAGTCGCTGTTCAAAGGAGTGGCATCACTCACTCCCATCCAATTTTTTCACCGGACGGCAAAAATGTGGGGCATCCTCCCTCTGTCTGTTTCACTACCAACCTATAGTCTTTCTCCTTTTATAACCATAATCAACAAACTGGTGCGTACTTGCATAATGCTCACAATCATCTTTTATGGCACGTCACGTGACCATAGAGCTCATTCTATGAGCAATAAGAAAAGCCATAACCCACCCTCCAACGGACATTTATCAATCGATCTACTAACCTAAGCTGACAATAATGGTGTTGGAATATGTACAAACAAAATTCATTAGTTTAAATGTCGACTTACAGTACTCGCAATTGAACACTGGATGTGCGTAAGCATTTCGCTTTTTTTTCTCTTAGTAAGAAGACCAAAGTATGTCTGACATTTGACCTACTTGCACTTGGAGTCGCTTTGCTGTCCCGAATATCGAATGTTTTTTTATCTGTAATCTATCTTGTGTATTGCATTCACGAACGACTTATTTGTAGGTACGTGGCCAGCAGAGACAACGTAAGGTACTCGACTCCAGTGCTATTCTTTCCAAATCAACGCAGTATTTCGATTCTCAGATTTATCACGGGAATAGGCAAACTTCTTACTTTTTGCAAGAAAACGTAACCCTGTTCGGAAACAGAAGCTCAATAATACAGCAAGCCTGAATTTGTATTAGGCATTTATTGCGACGCAAAGGACAGCATTGTGTTCCAGAAAAAACAACAATTTCCAGTCTGGTTTCTGGTTTAGATGTATTCGAGGTGTGCACCTGAACGCACTGCGATTGAAAGGAACAACCCGCGTATTCCTCCCGCATCATGACTTTCTATCCAATGGCCACATTGTGTACCGTCCCAGTCAGAACGTTCAAACTCTTCTAGTTCCCGGATTCAGTTGCAAATTAAATTCAATTTGCATTCATCTTTCAAGAAACTGTCGTCTGAATTAACTACTCCTGTAAACGATTCGTGTCATGTGAACAGACCAGACGGAGCAAAACGAAAGCAAAACATTTTCAATTCCAAATGTTCACTTACACCGAGTGGGCACTTATCGGTCACCGAACTCGTCGCATGGAATGGGTGAAATTTGAAATCCGGTTTCGGCTCAGTTTATTTGCATACGAGTTGATCGGCTTTCATAAATTTTAGACGTTTCCGTTTGACGGTCAACTAATTCTGCTGCAATGTTCTCGAACTGCCTTGTTCTGTTATTTGGGTCAAATCTCGTTCTGATTTGCCTGGTTACCGTGCCTTCTGGTCGTTGGACAAAACGCGCAGATAGTTTTCCAAAACAACGGTGAATTGTGTGGTTATTTTATGACCGAGTTTGTGCAACGCAAAGAAGGGTATTACGTGTGTTTTCATTCGCCTTAATAGTATTAGGAACTGAATATTTTTGGACAGGATGAACCGATCTGAGAGTTTAACCGAGCTAGTAAATGGACTAGTCGTGTTCTGAAAGTGTGTACATGTTCCCTGAATTGCTTGCTCAGTCAGTACTCATAGTTTCTCCTGTTCTACGCTCATAGACCCCACTCCTATTTTTCCCTATTTGTGTGTTTACATTTACACGTGCCCGACTGGGTGTGATGTCATCCGAATTTTCCTTGCTAATATGATGATGTATAAAAAAGTATGTCCATGAACTATTAATTGCTTCCAATCTTCTGCCATTGTATTCGTTTGTAGACTGTAAGGAAGGCAGTTAACTTTGAGTGATCTTGGACGTCAAAGTAGACTCGTGTAAACATGAAAAACGAGATTTTATTCAGATATGAAAATTCCGTGGATGGTTTTGAAACAGTTTTCGGATTTATTTTGTCTGCATTTCAGAATCTTAACAAACTTGATTGTCCGACGGAGGCGCTTAGTTTGTCGAATATTCTACGCATGATTGGGCCTGTATCTATAAACTAAAATTGAAAAACTATTACTCGTTGTAATATTTTACTTCACCTGAAATTTGCTAATCATAATTGATCGTGAAAGCCGGAAAACGTGGTTTGGGAGTCACCTGACTTTGCACTACAAACAATAATCCGCCGGAGGCATTCATATGTGCCACGCTAATCGCTTGCGTCGTTACTGTGCCAATCGAACAGTGAACTAGAACTCATGAAATCTTCCGCAATTGCACTGTGGCAGATAAGGAACTGAGCGAACGGAATTCTTCTTATTTTGGATTTTTGTGGTTGATCATATGAAGCATTTCAAATTAAAGGAGGCCACTAATTACATAATATTGAACAAATAAATTACGTCAAGCATCTGATTAGGAAACGATTATTTAACCAACTCCGAGAGTGAACCTTGAGTTATGTATAATCCCGTGAAACATTTAATATAGGCCGTTTTCTTGCAATATGTTCACCAGGTCACAAATAAGGCTTTGAACGTAAAAAAATATCTTTTCGGTACATCGCTTCAGTCATTTGCACCTATTGTTTTTGAAGTGCTTGAGAGGTTTCTTATTGGTGCTCGGGATTAAGCAATTAGACAATTGAAAAATGAGTCACGGGCACAATGTCACCTTAAAAGCTACCTTTGTTGTGACCCCGGGCTGGAAAAACGATTCTGATGATCTGTGATGCATGTTCAATCCCTTTCCAGCAGTTTTACGATTCATTTTGCTTTAACTTACACATTTTGACTCGTGCGTCGCGGCACACCTATTTCCTGGATTATGAAATTTCAGTCGCCTGTCAAGGCTTTATTGTTTCTCGAAATGAGAAAGATTATTTCCGGTACTTCATACGCCATTTATTGAAAAGCAACAAATTGTATAGGAAACGGGATATGCAATAGTCAAACAACAAACCAATGAACTATCTTGTACGGTAGTAGTGCGTTGATTCGGCGGCTCACTAATTTTTCTGACGAGTGCATAGCATTTGGTGACTTGTGGATGAATTGAAAATTTGTTATTTGAAGAAAGGAATTCTTCGGAACAATTGTTCCGCTTTTTCAATTCTGTTCAAGTTGATTAATTTTGCGTAAATAAAAAGAGGTAATCCTTTGAAACAAACCAAAGGAATTTTGTCTGTGTAAGGAAGGTGATATTCTTTTCATATATCAGCAAGTAATCAATACAAACAAACGCCACTTTCTCCGAAAGAAGCTCCGTTTTGTTTACTCCTCCTAATTTAAAGAGCAGTAGACCCTCTTAACTTGACAAAAACAGGTTAGATCACACTTCTTAGTACTGTATTTTTCATATGAAAACGTAACATGTCTCGGTTTCATCCTAAGTATATTTGATATCGTTATAACTCTGTGGGCTACCTAAATGGCGGTACCGACGGTCATACTCGAAGACTTTGCATGAGATGAAAATCGACGTCCAACGAAAGTTTTTCGACGGAACATCAAATTACCGGGTAAATTACTAAGCGAAAGTTTCCTCAGTATTGACTGGCAGTGTTCATTTACGTTAGATTTCCAGCAAAACAGGATTCCGTTTGCTGTGAATAAATCTCATTTTGTTCTCGCTAGCTGGATGGCAGTTCCCGATGATTGAGAGGTACATTTGGTAACTAAATAGGGATATTGACTACGTTTCTGGACTACATGCCCGCTAAACAGCACAGAAACTAACGGTTTGTTATCAAGAAACGTTTCAAATTCTCCCTAAACAAAAGGAATACAAACTTAAGTACCTTATTATGCTATTGTGTAATAGAAAGGATGATGTCGTGGCTTTTGATCTGTGGATTTCGGCGCTAGCTGTGCAAACATCCGTACGGGTTTCACCGGCCATGGCACACCCCAACTTTTCTTTGCTTATGTGCCGATGGTTCTAGCAACTAAGAGGAAAAAAACGAGGGTCAGCAAGTGTTACGAATACACCAGCAAGCTTCACTTAGTAAATCTGTTCGCAGATTGTAATAAAAGCAGTTAAACATGGGTGACCATGGTTGACAGAGTAAACTCGTGCGAATATGGAAAGTTTGATCTTATTGAAATGTGAAAATTCCCTGAACGTTTATGAATGGGTTTTAAGATTTACCCTCGTTTATGGTGATAAATGACAACACAGCCGCCTGTTCGAGAGAAATACTTCTCAACTATTTTGAAAAGCATTACACTTGGATTTAAAGCCCAAATTTAATCGATAGTCGAGATATTCTAATTTAATTGGATATAAATAAGACTGTCGATCAAAAGTGGCGATTTCTTTAATTGGCAAGCATGCTGATTCACATCAAAGTTGACCTACCTTCAAAATCATCCAAGCGCGCATCGTCAATTGCTCACGTTTTTTTAGTGATAGCAGAACAACAAGTGGCACGTTATTGCCACTAATTCAAGCACCTAATTTCCACTAGGGAAGAGAAAATATTTAAGTGCTTCAACTGTCAGCAACAAGTCGGCGAATGTGCGGATCGCAGGCGGCAGTGAAACAATTTGAACTCTGTAATCAAACGACCCGTTCATTTGCTGATGAAAGTACGATATGTGGCGAGCCACAGAACGCTAAAAAAATTCTTCAAACTTTCCTGAAATTGTTCATGCCCGTTTAAGTTATTCATTCTGACACGAGCGAAATCAGGAAAGACTTTGCCGGGGATTAAGACAAAGGGATCACAGATACTGGACAATTTATCACGGTAAAGATGGAGATATTCTCCTAGTTTTAAAACAATCAACGCCTAGTACTCGATAATATCTACGAGATTTCCGATGTCTTGATATGATAGTTCAATAAGCTGCCCACGCAGTGGACATTAGTATCCGAAAACAAATGAGTTTTTATCCCAGGAGTTAAAAATAATTTCGTATCCCAGTTGCTGGACACCTCTGCGAAGCGACCAAAAATATATTGAAGGAATGTGATCGGCCCATCGGCAACCACTGCTTGGTGATGCAGTATTTGAAAGACTGCATGCCTGTGATTTTCATGAACGAATCTCACTTTAACTCGGTTGACGGAAACAAACGAGTTGTTGCGCTTTAAACGACTAGGGACTCGTGCGCGGATTCGATCTTCGTCTCCCCAGTAAGCGGGTAATGCTTCATGAATTAGTATGCACATGTTTTGGTTGACATGAGACAACCACTTAATCGTCAGTCTATTTGCTCACGAGACAAAACAAAGCTTGCGGCCTGTGGTCGAAAAGCTTGCTAAATTTCGAAAGAAGGAATAAAAACTTATTCATTGCATTCCTTGAGCTGATATACGTCGGAGATATTTGCGTGGTGCTTGTTGCATGAGTATATGTATATATTTATGTATGTATGTATGCAGTATCTATATGAACGCACACACACATATATATAAATGTTAGCGGATTAGAAAGTGATATTCTTTCTCTTAGATCAACTTCAAAAGCATCGTATTTGTTTCTTTGCTGAGCTGGGCGTTTTAGTTGCAAACGTTTCATCACCAGTCTAGTTGGCATCGCCAGTGCTATGACGACCTCAATTCGACTGATGATGAAACGTCTGAAATTAAATTGCCAAGCTCAGCGAATAAACAAATACTACCATATATATATATATATATGTATATACGCAGACACGTCTAAGTCTGGTCTCGGATGTGGTAAGTACCGTCGGGACCGTGAAGCAAACGAATTTGGTCGAGAGAATGAGGCAAGTAATTCCAACATTTTGTCGAGCATGCCACAAATGACACCTCCTTCACCTACTTGGTTGCGTCTTTCACTGTCCACAAAACTTACCATTCTTCAAATATTGCTCCCCTACAGCTTCAATTGAACTGGATTGTTTTCCCAGGAGTCCGAGGCGGGCGGGGCACCTGTGAGTCTGGTTGTCACAGTTTCACTCGACTTTCTACCGCTTTGAAGATTGATGAAAAACGCGTTCAGAATAATTGGCTTAAGTGGCGCTAACGAGAATTATCATATGTTAGAAATTTTATTCTATGTAATTACATGTCCGTTCAGTTGTGTCCAAGTCACGGATACTGAATTTGCCACTCACCAATTCTGGCTTATTAAAGACAGTTTGAATTCGTGAATTTACCCGGGCACCTTTCATGACTCAAACTGATATTCTAATTTGTCAATCACAATAGAACTGCATGTGGAGGCGAGCAAGTCAGCGTTAAATACTTGAAAAAAGACAGTGAACTGGTTCACTAAACCACGGCTAAAGACATACCGTACATGGGTCACGAATAGGAAACGTGAAAGTACATGACTCCACGTTTCAAATCCTCGGTATGGGGGCGTGTTCGTGTTACGATTTTGTGTATCTAATACTTAAAATTTCTAGGTACCGCGAGATTTGAGTGACATTATGAACGTGGAAAGAACAAGGCAACAGAACGATAGGAAGCTAGCAAGAAAAATCGAGAACAAGATGGGAATTATGAGAGAGCATAAATGAACCGGATCTGGGAAGATGATTACAGCGGTTCCAGTGGACATAAGCTTATCATTTCCCAAACTGTCTGTGCTCACAACCTGGTTATTACCTTTTGCATGGATCTTTCTGCACGATGCAACAGTAGCATCAATAATAATTCGAAATACAAACCACATTACAAATTCCCATTAGTCACAACCATTTTGTTCCCCAAGTAGATCGATCCAACAGATCATCGTGTGTAGTCGCGGTCCACATTGCATTAGTCAAATCTCCTGTCTAAATGTTTACTAATTTTTGATTGGAAAATCAAACTCCGCTTTTGGATTAGGATAGGTGCGACATATGAAGTGCTGAGATAATCACACTGAATGTTACACTCTGTACTAAATGTAACTACCCATCTTACTCAAAGCCCATGTTCCCCTATGCATATGAAACAAGTTCGACTCACACCCGCAAGACGTTTGACGAGTACAAACAGTCCGACGTGTTGTGTGTTTGTCCCATGTAACTGGAATTTCTGACACTCCGCATATATAAAAAGGCTTATAAAATCTCAACATCACACCTTGCCGTATGAAGTGGAAGGGAACGTAAACTTTCCGCTGCTCTGTCAAAGTAAATATGCCGTCGGTTGTCGGATGAACATAAAATTCCGCAACGGAGATATTCAGTAAACATCAAGATTGTATTTACATTAGAAATTCTAATTTACTTTGGTCAGCTATCGAAATAAATAAGATCAGTATGATTTCCGATTCAAAAAGCGGCAGATCAAAGCCATCCTGGGGGAGTCAGCTTTGGGACATAATTCCACGACGTATCTTTATTTTTTTTACCAATAGCCATGCTAGAAGATCGTCCAGATTCTTTATGCGATCCACTCCTGACTGTCTACCTCATTGATCAGCTTTCTGTTTGCCATTCTACAGCGTATACGTTTCCTAGCAACAGCGCAATGCTAGAAAACCAGATGGATAGAAAAAAAGCGGGACACTGAAATCTAACAAACTTGCGAGACGAGTAGTTTTTCAATCAGTGAACTGATTCAATGGTTGCTAGGTTAATGTGGAATTGACATATGATATGTGGTACAATGTCAGATGTCCTTGTTCATTCCTTTTATGTCTATTGTGATAGAGTGTTTCACGTGCAAAGGTACCAATTGGAAAATGCAATTACTTAATTCATAAATCAGTCTTACGCATTAGTAAAAGTACCGATGTGAAACGGTTCCGGTTCACGATTGTGAAATATAGTTCCTGATGGTAACTGATAATCGGTGTGCAAGAATTTCTCCAGTTTTGATCAACCCGAGGAAACACTTTCGTTGTTTGAAAGGTTATCGTGTCGGAACCCGCCATTCTGATCGTAGTGTACTCTAGTCTGCACAATTTTATGTGAATTTGTTGCTGAAACCTTTCATAGAAATCTTTTGGAAGAATAAAAATGTTGTTCACCGTCTGCTTGTTTTTCTTTTGCCCCACAAAAAAGGTTCTCTCAAATAACCTTCTAACTTAATGAGAAGAAAGTATAGTCAGGTACTGAGTTGAAAATGTGCTCTCGTGCTCGATGGTAAGTGGTAGACGAAATTCTGGTAAGGGGGCATGAATATACTTGATGTTTGCTGTTTGGAACAATCCATAAACTGTTGTTGAAGAAAACGATGCATAGTCTATCATCCTCGAAGTCAATTGGTTGCAAGGGGACACGAAAGGTGTACTTGTGCATATACGTAGCTCAACCTCGACTTTTGGATTCAAGATAGTGGGCTTGACAAACATAACAAACGGATGGATTGAACACTTGGTCATTTCTGTGAGAATATTTGTCTGAAAACAGACGTTCTCACAAAACCAAATAAACGACCCATTTTCTTAGTTGATTAAGTACTGCTCGGCAGCAACAGCTGCCTAGGTCCAACGACAGTTACAGTGCACACAATTTCTGGCGTGCTGTAATCCCAAGTATGGATAGATCTTTACGTATTTTCGTAGGTTCTCGTTCCGACACGCATAAATCTGGTGACCACATTTTGCATGCACAAACAAGCTGAGTTTGCTTGTCGCCCAAACGCATGTGTAGCTTGGCGGTTCAATCCAAAGCATTCTGCATTTTTGTCCGATCTTAGACAAAAACAGGAATCACTGCACAATCTGGGAAAGAACATGTGGAACTGTCAAACCGAGAAACGACACAAGACATTGGGGAGGAGCTGTCAACTGTATAGTATAGTATAGCATAGTACAGTATAGTGTTGCACTGTACTGTGTTGTATTTTATAGACTATTGCGTACAAAAAATAATGTCGCATTTCAGTCAAAAATTTGGGGAAAACAATAAAATGATTGCACTCTTTATGTCATAAAAACGGGATAAAACTCACCAAGGAATGGAATGTTCAGAGGACGTTATGATTGGTTGCTCATGAAATCGGCTAAAACACGGTCACGGTTTGTTAAGATGCCTGATAAATATGGAACGAAAAGTGGATTGGGTTGAAATACGAGAGCGGCACTTTGAAAGGTCGTTGTGCAGAGGATGCGTGGGATCAGAAAGAATTTTATAAGCAAATTTCTCACATGCTGATGACTGCTGATCACATAGATTGAAGGACAACTCAGTTACAGATATGAAAGACACATGGCTGATAACTGATAGCCTCCGGCGAACAATTTTAAAGATTTTTTTGAGTAAATCTGGATATATAACAGGAGAACAGTAAAGAAGGATTGGAAAAAGACATCGGTAAACAAATCGGGGACGGTGCTTTGTGCCAACTTGTAGTATCGAAGCTTTCTGATTTGAAATGACAACCGTCAGAGGTTATTTACACAGGTAAAAATGTGAGTAGTCCACCTCAGGATTTTATCAATAGTAACTCCTAAATATTTTGCGAAATCAACCTTGCTAAGTGTTTCTGAGTTGATGGAAGACGTTTTGGATGGGTAGACTGACTAAGAGAGAGAGAACAGACATCCAAAACATTTGGACGTGTTGAGATTTGAACCAGCTCGTGCAGATAAATCGTAAGTAGAAGATACGTTGTTGGAAAATCTTTGAAAATCATCGTTGTTCAAAACGCCTTGAGAGAGCACACTTAAACAGATAACGGGGGGAGCTAGTTGATAAGTCGCTTATGTAAGTAAAGAAGAGGTACAGTGAAAGAACAGCACCTTGCAGCACGCCTGAATTGTTGATCAACGGTTTTGAAGTTTTGCCGTCCATTCGCGTGCTCTGTGTTCGGTTCGTAAAGTAATCAGACAGCCACGCTAATAAAGAATTGGAACAACCCAATGTTTCCAGTTTGCGAAGTAGAAGAGACCGTGGAACAGAATCGAACACCGACGAATAGTCTAGAAATTCGCAACGAACATATTTTACGATGGATTCCAGTCGAAGTTGATTGAAGTTTTGCAGGCGTCATACCGACAATTTTGACTTGTATTCTATTATTACTGTTCATTTATGACTAGCTGTAAACGAGCTGATAAATCTTTATCTAAACTAGTCGAAAATGAAACATATGTCGGTAAAATGAATTGCTGCATTTGGGCTTGTATCCTGGGAAGCTAACCTGTTTAAAATTTTGCCTTGAAAATGGCGTTTGTCGTGAAATGTGGCATATCAGTAGATGCCGTTTATTGCGACAAATAAGGGCTTGGTAAACATTCGATTGATATCAAAAATTGGTAATAATTGTGGTTTGTTTATTGTTTATGCTAGTAGTTTTAAGTTATTTGAACTCCAGCTGGTAGCTGTTTGTATGTAGCTCAACACATAGGAGAATGCAAAAACCGCCAACCGCGATGTTCCCTCACCTGTTGTCCTCATAGTGGGGACACTTTCACCTCATCGGGTATCGTGTTGTTTATCTGGTATTTAGAAAGATATGTGGCACGGGGCAACGCGCACGGACATGTCCACTAGTGAACCTGACACGTTTCACATTGTTCTATGAGCATTTGTGCTGCCGCTGCGGTGAGAAGGGAATTTGGTCCTACTTCGAATGACCGAGAAAGAATCTGCCACTCTAGAGGTAGCTCGTCTCGATCCAATGCACCTCATTTACTTCAAATGGCGTCTGGCTCAAGAAGAATTGGGACAAGATTAGTATTTTGTGACTCAACCTTCGATAATCACTACGGGTGATACTGAATCTGATATTCTAGTCAGAAGTTGATTAGGATTTATGCAGACTAACCCTTGATTTATTCCTCGAGGGAGCCCGATTTCCTTCATTCACTAGTTGGACGCCACCCAATTGCTGTTAACAAGGACTTTCTTTAGGAAACTTTGAATGTTCACTATGTATTTTTTTTGCACGGAGAAGAGCCACGTATTTCTTCTTCAGTTATTACGTTTGAACATGCAGGCGAATTCGTCTTCTGGTTTGCGCTTTCTCGTTTTTAACTCGCCCTGGAATTTAGATCAAACTCGATGATATTGTTAATTGGTCCTATTTCCGTTCGCTGAGTTAGAATGCGTCAAGACGCCACCATGTTCGACTTTCATCATTATATTTACTCCTTGAATCCGGTAAACGTTGTTGTGCTCTGGAAAACGCGCGGCTAAGCTGTTCCTTCCCTTATCTTAGGATTTCGTTGGGAAACGCAATCAGGTAAATACGGCAATGCCTAATACAACGAGCTTCGCTTGACTTGGCTTTATGGCTTGATTTCTTTGAAGTATACGTTTAACTCCGATGGCTGTTTATGTAGATTATGCGTCTTTTTCTGCCATTTGGCCAATCGCTAATAGAACAAATATTGGACACGTTGCTGCGAAATATTCCTTTCTTGCTCCTCATCAACCTCACATTTCAAATTACCGTATGTTACCATTTGTTTCGAAGGAGTGGAGTGATTTATGGTCAGGGCAGTTCCATCAATAATGGATACTAAACTGGAAGTAAACGTATTATACAGAACTGGATGAAAGATTGATCATAGTTATGGAACGACTAACACATTTGGGTGCATAGTGAAATGCTGAGGCAAGATAGCGTAAGCATTTAAGTGACTTTCTTGGGCATGTTTGTTGCTAATTTTATGACAACTCGCTTGAAGCTTGTGCCAGTTGCCATGACCGGCTCTGTTCAAGCCATCGGCATCCTGGCTTTTCATCCGAAAATTTGTGGATTCGATTTTGCCTACTTACACGACCACATTCTGCAGTTGGAAGCCTTTGTTAGCCACAGTTTACTTCGTCAAATGATGTACATTGTTAGCGTATCAGGTAGAGAAAGTAAAAATTACCAAAACTGAAACCATCTCGTGATTCGGAAGTTTAACGTGAAAACGATCTTCATAGTTTCTTTTGACGCCCACTGGTTTCTAAATAGCACGAGAACTTATTAGAAATACCATTTCAAACAATGATCATCGTCAAGATGCGAACGGAAGATGATTTCAATGTCTGCGCTTTTGCTGGATTTTGGACAAAATATTATCCACATCATCGTGGCGCCAGTATTCACAATAAATCACCCATATCTGGCTGTCTAAATGGCAAGTTCAGTTTCGTATTTGTCTTTTCACCGCAATACGTTTGATGTTGTTTTCATTACCGTTTGCGGGATCTCACGTGCCCCGGTGAATTCGTCGTTGCCTGAGCGCAATCGTTTCTGCTGGGAGACTATTCTGCTTTCGGGTTCGTTTAAGCCATAGTTGCAGCCTGCTTCTATTATTTGATCCGCACCAAAGGGACAAACCACTCAAACGGAATATCGAATTCTCTCGCGTTCATTATTGTATCAACTGATCGTGCTGAGATTCGTCAAAAAGTATCCGTTGAACTGTTGTTGCAGCTTGCGGTTATTCCAATCAAGCGGTTTACTGTGTGGTTTGCTGGATAACTGTTACATCATTATTGTGTATTATATTGTTGTGCAGCCGTGTATTCTTCATGTTTCCATGCGGAATGATGAGACAAATGTAGTTCCTCCTGACCAATTAACCGATCAAGAAGAAATGAAACATTTTGTCATTTAGAATGTGATATTATTGGTGTACTGTACAGCTTGCTGAGTCACATTGAACCAGAAGCAATACGGGGCGGTCAGCGACCTACACGGCCCATGGATAACACGTTAGTATCCACTGGAAAGCAACGTGGGTTGGCTTCGGGATAAGTGTTTGCTCCAGTCTTACTCTCGAAGATGTTAGTTTGAAAAAATACACAAACGGTTCAATCGAAATGCGCCTATTTTAGTCGTTAGCAATATTTTGGTGAACGTTGATTTCTGCCACGCTAGAATCTCATTTGAATCGTTAGGAGCGTGAGTGATTGGACAGAAGAATACCGGGTACGCATACCTAAAGAGCGGCAATGACCGCGAAACCGGTCGTGAGCTTCCGGAAAATATTGTTCACCAATCCATACAGGAAACATACTGCTGAGAAGCGAAACTAATATTTTCGGGGCTTCTGCCCTTTTTCTGAAGGTTGGTTTTGCCTGACCGACGTAAATTCCTCGACGAAATGCCATGTAAGACTTAAATAGAAATTGCAATGTCTTTCATTTTGCGAATGAACGATGAGATGGAAGCCACCAGAATCTTGAATATGAACTAGCATGTATTACTTTTGACCAAACCTCACGACGGAGGTGCATGCTAACTGGTTTTTTTCGGTTACAGAAAGGGAACGAACACGAATATCTATGCTTAATCTTCGATAACATAGGCTAGATATCACTGAGCGATCGCACACAGTAGAAACTTAAGCGGGAAGGTTAAAAGTTTGCATGGCAAGCGTCCCAGCTGAAACCCACTGCAAATTCACCGATAGCTCAGTGATTTATTGAGTGTGGCTCATCTTCCATGTAACGTCATTGTAGTTCTTCGTATACCGCAGGCTAGACAAGGTCCACTAGAAAAGATGTGCGACCCGTTTAACTGGTCGTCTTCTTGTCGGGAACAACGATGTTGCCCTGCTCATCGTGCTCTGTTCTGAGACAACCGTAGGCGTTTCCTTCGAGTAAAAAGGCATACGCTAAGCTTCCGAACCGAGTGATGCAACAATCGCCTTTGAAATCATGTAAGTGGAACGAAAACTGAGAATGTGAAGGAGTCATGAAAAGCCTGCACACGTGTTGAATCCTGCGAAAAGCGTCCTTTTGTCTTTCTGGTGATTTTTCAGCCTTGGTTCCAGTGGTACAAGATTGGTACACAGATTGTTACTATATATATATATATATATGTATATGCATTTGTATATGCAGTTATGCGCACATCAGTTTGTGAAAGAAAAGTGAACGTTAGGATCGTAATGGCTGATACATTTGGGCAGTTCACGTTTTTAATCCTCGGGTGGGTTTAATCCAGAACTAACGCTCTTAGGGAGGAGTATATCAAAATTGTTACTCACTTAAAAACGTTATTCGCTTTTAATTTTGAACAACATCTGATCGCCGTGGCAATTGATGAGATCAAAATTGCTGCTTTCCCAAAGAGTATAAACGAACAATCTTGGCGATTGCTGGGTCCAATTATATCTGTGACACTAAGTGAAATCATTCGTTTAGCAAAAAATAGATTTACTCTATTTGTTTAACACTAACGCGGTAACGGGATGCAAAAAACGAATGTTCCAGTTACTGTACGCATTTGTCTGGATGAATAATTCAATTTGTACTCAGACAACGAAACCCTGGAACTCGGGCACAGTTGCATTCTCTCGTGGTGATAGGCAATGTCAGTTTCAAGCGGCAACGAATATTATCACACGTGATAACTGGAAACCGTTATAAGAATTGATCTGGTCAAATCGCTTCTCATTTAGCCATCAGTGAATCACATAATTGGTGAACGGATTAGGTCGTTTCTTGGGTGGTCAAATGCGATTGCTATGAGATTAGACTATTCCGCAAGTATCCTGATAGCCGGATGCAGTGTGAACTATAAGAAGTGCGAAAACAGTTTTTTTCGTTTAGGAAAGATCAAGACAGTTCATTCCCTGTACATCACTGAACCGGTTAGATAAATCGAATCCGTGGGCACAATATCCGAGACAAGGCGCATCGAAATTCCAGAACAAAAAAATAGACTGTCTGGTAGTCTACGCAACACACACACACACCCACACACGCACACACATGAAAATGTTATCCGACACATTTGAGAACAAAATTTCTTTTGTAGACAAATTTATCGCTGTTTTTCTGGGGGGAGGGGTCCAATTGGATCTTAAATGGGTTCAAAACGAATTTCATGTATAAATACGCACGAGCCGTGGCAGAAAATTAAAAGAGGGTAGGGATTAGAAAATGGGGAGAAAAACATGCACTTACGTTGGTTTGGCCACACGAATAATTGCGTCATTTTCCTCCTTACGTCACTGACTGTCCATGGTGCCCGTAGTTTCTCTATGGTCATTGTGTTACATGAAACTAGGCGGTTGTGCAAGGTAACCTCAACCCAGGAATTAGAGTAAAAGACTAAGGGTTCCGGACGGCAAGATGAAACAGGATTTTTACAGTCGGCTCGGATTCCGCCCACCTGCGGTCCACTTCACACGTCTTTTGATCGCCTTAAGTCAACAGGGCAAGGCACATGTATCGCTTTCGAGTGTATCCTTAATAAAACTTTATGCGTTTGAATCCTTACTGGTTTGGTACAGTGTGTCATCTGTAGGCATCCAATGATCTGCTGTATAGTTGTTTTGTTCTTATCAGAGTTCACCAACATCAAAAATTGAAGATGAACTGGAAACGAATGAATGTGAACCAATCCATGTATCCATTGCGCTAATCGCGCAGACTGTTGTCTGTTTATTGTGATCAAACACTTGAAATAACATCTACCAGTGCTGTTCTGCGCGGCCGCGGGTTGCTAGCTCAAATGATCGGTTCCCACGACAGATAACTTTTGTGTATACGTCCTAAATACGACGAAATTTTAAAACAGATTCACAAAATTAGATTCTGTGATTGATATGAGCAGTATGAGATTACTTACTTTCCGCAAAAGATGACAGGTAGGTGCTATATCATTTGGTAAATTTTGCCTAATTGTTGAAAGTCCTGAAAGACAGCATAATGACTGTGGATTTCGGCACATTCGGTCATTTCAGTTTGGACGTGATAAATCGGCACTACTTGTGTGGACTGTACAATGCGTTCATGTTTTCCTAATAGTCGGATGGACAATACGAAAGCGTCATAAATGGTTCCCTATTTCTATTCTATTCTATTCTTGAGGCAAATCAATACATGACATGGGACACCAGTTCCGTTTGGCTGGGAATAGGTGCCAGCTTACGTTAGGTATTGCGATTAAACGTTCATGAAATACCAATAATATTTTATCAAAACATGCATATTTGGGACCACTTCTACGGGTAGACACAATGGATGGCTGGACATGCTAAAAGGCAAAGAAGCCCTCCAGTGTCGTTAACCAGTCGTGGCTAGTGCACGTGTAGAACAACAAGTGGGGGACCGAACACGAAATGCATCTAGCAAACACCTAGAAGACAGCAATTGGGCAAAATGAGCAAGTTGTTCACAAAGCATTCAGTTTAGTCAAAGAGTAATCGTAGAAAATAACCGGATGACACGGGTGTAGCTATGAGTGCAGTTTTCCATTTGACTCGTTAGTGTGAATCCATTCATTTAAGCTCGACTTTACTCATTAGTTACTTTCCCCCAAAATAATCACGTTGTTCCGTACATGCATGCCGAATCTGTTGGATATCAACAGTCTTTCCTACCGATTTACGTTAGACTATTGGCCCTTAAACTAGTAAAACTTAATACTCACATATGAGTCCGGTCGATTCATGTTAGCGTGACCTTGAAAAAGACGAATACTTTTTATTACCATTAGAGTGATTGCATTAAAACTCTTTTCGGCTGCCGCAATCAATTTCCAAACGAGGCAGAATTATACATTTTTGATATTCAAATTAGGCAACGGCATTACAAATTTGGATTCGATGGAGGACTGCCCGCTATGAATGAATACCCGACAGTATTCGCTCACGGTGTAGTTACATCATTGCTCTTTAACAGGTTATTGCAAGTCCAATCTGGAGGAGGCTTAGACTACTGAAGAAAACTTTTTCAATACCTTGCCTCATCGGCCTACATTTATCTAACCATTCCAAAATTATGTCTATGTGTTATTTTTTTAACAACTGCACATTGATAGCTTACTCTCCTGGTTCTGAATATCACTTCCGTTTCAAGGTTTGCATCAATAGTGGTTGAATTTGTTTACTTTATGCGCTTGTGTTACTGACCTCGTGAATTATCAAAACTTGGGGCTATGAAGAGTCAGAAGGAATAGTGCTGAAGTCTTCGTACCGCGGACTTTGTTGTTTGGTGTAATCGGTGTTCTGGCGATTGAGAATCTCGATCTTTGCGTGTGGCTCTCGTTTGTGCTTGAGAGGTGTACGCAGTCAGGAATACAAACTGTGCATATTAATCTCGCATTTGTCATCATTTGCCTACTTGATAGACAAACATTTTTTGTCCCGATCAGGTGGAATCAACTGACACGACGTAGCAAAGTGCCAGGGGCAGCGATAAAAGATTCCATGGTATCGAATTATTGTAACCCAATATTCATTAGGCTATTCCAATGTGTACTGGAAACAAAATGCCTGTTTGTAAATGAAGAAGAAATCAATCAAATTTATTTGGCCAACTGACCCCGACTGGTGTCGCTGCAAACTCATGAAGTTCTCATATTTCTCTAAAAGATGTATAAAGCATTACAAATGTAGCAGTTGGTTAACTTGTAATTCTTTCCTAATTGTTTTACACTTTTGACCAAGTGGAGTACAAATTAGTCATTACATTTTGCTCACTTCTTCCCTGTTAAACATTGACCGTATTTTTCATTGTTTGATTGCTTCATTACTTCTTGTTTGCATATGCACAAAAAGACCGGGTTAGTGAATGCGAATATGACCGCGAAAACCTTAAAAAGAGCGTCATTTCACACGGATGAATGAATCCCTCGCAATTCAAAATTTGTCATTTTTATCAAACTCATCAAAATGTCTTGCGCCATTACCTTGCTACCCGTCTGTTTTCCCATAATGTTTCCTGACTCAGTGACTAATTTCAGCCCGTACACTTCCTCTCTTATGATTAGTAGTGGCTATTATGTGGCATTCAGGTCATATGCAGAAATGCTGTGCTGAATGAATACATCAATGAAAGAATCGAAAGCTGCGCGGGTGCAGAGATCCTCCGTCTCGGTTTGAATTGGCCGGCTAGTAATTCGACGAAGGTAGTACTGAGTACAATTAATTGGGTTGTTGGATGAGGTTCGACTAACAGACGGGGATGCTCCCACTGTCCAACAATTGTTAAACAGTATGACAGTTTGGTAGATGTTTCGAGTTTCTAGAGTGTCGGCAGTGCATTTTATCAAACTCCGAAACGGATACGCATGATAGAGCCTGATAAGCTGGCCGAATATATATAGATATACTGGATTATAAAACGTCCATATTTATTCCCCCGGTTAACTTGTCGTTTGATGAACAAGTGTTTCGAAGACTAAAATAGAATGGCGATTTTCTATTCGGTTCAGAAACAAAGAAAAGTTTTTGAGGAGGACATCTAAAATTAAAGTTTGTTTTTTTGGAGTATTCCAGCCGAATTTGACTTAGAAAAAAACCAATGATTCCGTTCATTTTTATTCCTTCCAGTAAAAACTAGACTGCCCGTTATGAGATGAAGACTAAGTTATTCAAAGGGGTCTGTTGAATATGGTTTTTTTACCAGTATTTTTGGCTCGCTGAAATTCGCACACACGTATGTAATTTAGACTGGCGTGGAAAGTGAAACATGCAGTAAGCTAACTTTCCAGGAACAGCCAACATTTGTAAGCATTGAACGGTCCTTCACTCGTTTCTACTCATATCAGGATAGTCTGTGAATGACAGCAGAAAACAATTGGTAAAACCTACCGCTGAAGATAAGTGAGAGTAATCGTTCAAGGTCAGACCAGATAAAATAGCCTGTGGTTTATTGTCTTTCAATAAACGTTCTCTGAAGTTGGTGAGCAATTACAATTTGACTCGGTTTTGCACAGGAAAAGTGAGAACATTTTGTTTTGCTGCGAAACGAATTTATAAACATCAAGAACAACTTGATCAGATTGAATTATTTCGCACTCAAGGTTTATTTTGACAAGTATCAGAATAGTCGTATAGGAAGCCCACATACGCACTAACCATCCCAACGTCAAACTTACCGACCGAAGTCGAATAGGCTGCATTTTACTTTCCGAGCAGATGTTGTACAATTGAACCAGCGTGGACAATGTGCTCGAAAGCGGATTGTATTGTGCTAATCACTATTTATGTGACACGATAATTAGCATAGTTTCAGTCATTGGGTTATCCTCATGGATTACCTCCTTTCTTCTCCTGTTCAGAAACCCCGGTTGGAATTTACCAGTCTGAGGTGTTCATGGCGCAGCCGTCACATCCACGTGTTGGTCAAAGGCCGGGTTTGCACCATAGCAGCAGAGTCAATTCAGCTATACAATTCAGAAATGGAGCAATTTAGGCTGGGCGAGATCTACAAACACTGCCAGTGTTTTGAACACTAGTGTGTTCGTAGTACTGAAAGAATATGCTTGGAAAGTTTTGTAGCTTAATGGCTAGGCACAAGAAACTAAACTCGCGGTTGAAAAATGAATTTAAATTGATTAGATTAACGTGGCATTTGGGACGCGTTTGGCGCATGTCCATGGTATTCTACCCTCGTGATAACCTGTCCTCCTGGGCCACCTTGTGTTTTGTTTATGGGTTCAAGTAGTACACCGAAATCAAGGCAAACATATTTATAAACAGGTGGACTGGGCCATTTGGGATGAAATTGAGTGGTCCACTCACGAACGAACTTGGGAGATGTTGCAGCGATGGGGCACAATAGCTGGGTCATCACCGTTCTTGCTTTCTCAGTCTTTCTTTTTTCCGCGTCCAACTTTTTCGTACAGACGACCTTCCACTTTTTTTCGTTCATTTCCCCTTCATGTCCAAGGTGGCCATCAAAGGCTTTATGTATCAGAACAAGTCTAACGGCTGTAAGACTGGACTGAATTGGTTAGGAAATTGTCATTCCTTTGCAAGCATTACAAATATTCTGAATAATGAAACCCGTAACTGAAGTTCATATAGTTTGTTCCTGGACTATGTGCAGCCAGGTTCGATGATTTCACGAAAGGATAAAGATCCTTTTTGGTTCACAAAACAGCATAACAAGGTTTCCGAAAACGAATTGAAAAGCGCGAATTAATGCGCTCTTTTTGGTTTTCTAAGCGGATAATCGAATATGATCATGAGATTCAAACATAAGTATCTGGGGCTGGAACCCTCGCACCACCGATCAATTCCGCCACTCGGCAGCTCTCTGTTGGTCGAGACCTCCTTCCTAGCGGTCGCTTCCTGAATAAAGGAAGTTAAAGCATATAAAGTAATCCTCAAAACGGAGTATTTGCGTACTTTGAGGAACTTTGATTAACCTTCTTCAGTTCAAGCACCATTATTGGTCGAAACTGTTCTGTGCCAGCGAGTGACAAAATATCTTAGATCCTATTCATTATTATTTATCAATAGTGAAAATTAATCGGATAGAGACTACCGGTTGGAAGCATGCATAAAAGTACGGGGTACGTCAGTGCATCTTGCGGTATTCTACTGTACGAAATTGTCTGGCCGGACGTTCAGATTCTCATCGGAATTGTAGAGACAACTAAAGAACGGAAAATTCAACGAATTATGGATTGTGTAAATGAAAAGAATGGTCCAACTAAGCGGTTTGATGGCTTGTTTGCTCTCAAAACAAGGGCCAAACCGGTTAAAGTTAGAAAAATTATTCGGAACAATTTATTTAATCAGATTTCCCATTGCCTCAGGGCAGTATCCGAAGAAGGATGCTAGGAATCCGAAGGCGTTACACTTAACGAGAAAACTTAATTTATCTCGTGGGACCGATCATTAGGTGACGATGAACCTAGCCGTATGAACAGCAGTCACAAAAATTCACACCAATATATGATTAGGAAGGTGGATTCTTTTCAATCTCCAAAACCAAATTAGTTGACGAGGAAATGTTCAAATATTGTTCAGTATACAGTTTACAGTAAGGCTACTCGCTTCCATTCGATTTTCGCTTCCCCAAGAGAAATAATAAAAGAATTCTCTGAATGATGCGCGGTAGAGCGGAAACGGAAACTTTGAACATTCTTGCGTCAATGCGTGCCTCCTCGGAGAATTACTGATCGCGTAGCATGAGCATCCGTGCTTATTCCACTCTTGGTCGATGAATCCCATCAAACAAACGGTCTTTGGTGAAATCCGTGATCTGAGGGATTGCGATTCGTTGATCAAATTTTAACAACCCTTTGGTTGGGATAAGTACGCAAATTTAAAACTATGCTTCTCAACCAGCCGAATGTACATACAAATACGTGAAAATTTACTTCCACCCGCATAACCGTTGGGGTTTTTCTCAAGTACAACTAAACGGAAGCGACTTCCCATATAAAATATTTTGATCATTTTACCGCTGGGTGAAGAAAGGTAATCTCCAAAATATTTCAGTGTTTCTTTGAAACGGGGTTTTTTTCGCAATTTTTGGTCAAACGTGCTACGTAGCATCTACTGTCAAACGGATAGACGATGATGAGATTCACATTTCATAAAATCTTTCCACTTCTAAATTACTAGACGGTCACTAAGCCCCGAGGTTAGGTCAGAATCTAAAACCACCGAATCACCAGTAACGCAAGCACGAACAAGAAAATATATATACTGGTTCATGCTATCCCGTTCAACTGTTTCCATCATTTACTTCCTTTATTAATGAAATGACGGCGCACATCATTTTTCAGGAAGGGGGCCGCAGTCAACAGAGGGGGAAGTTGACCGGCGGTGGAAGGATTCCAACCCGCGACCTTCACGTCCAAACGCCACGACCCTATCCGTCTGTCCATTGCCGGCCAATTCAATACATCTAGCCAACTTCCATCTGGCACATTAGTCCATTTAAGTCTTTTTTTATTTTTGTTGATGCTATCTCCCGTTATGTTGTTATCGATATTATGTTATTGTTTTTCAGATCTCGACCTATTGCATATTGTTTTATTATCCTCATGGTTATCCAGGTCTGGGATGTCTGGTGAAATTGTACACAAAAGTAATTTGTTTGTAAAATGTATCGCGATAACCGATTGCCCAGAAATGTGTGCGGGAATGAGAAGCTGTCCCACGTTTTGGGAGTTTGCAGAGAAGCGAATTAATGAGGAACTAATTCGATTTTCTCTCGACAAAGATCGTATCACATTTGAACTTATGATAGGAAACACAAGTCCCCGGGGAAGTTTGTTTTTGGTTGCAAAAATGTCAAATGCATTTAGCTTTGCCCTGAATTTCAACGTCTTCCCAAGTGTATCCGTAAACGTATTCTATCTTTAAGCAAAAATAAAGTCCAGCAACAAAGCTAGCAAAATATATTAGCAAAACAATTGTATTTTCAGATTATCCAAATGGAGAAGACTTGATGACCTCAGAACCATGGCAACCGACCGACACAACTTTGTACTTGTCAGGCTTTTAGTTAATCAAAAGGCGATCTTCCTGTGATGATAACTGACAAGCCGAAGTCGGTCTACTTCATTCGTGCGATTCAAAGCATGAAGACTTAATAGTGTTTTGTAGTATATATATATATGTATATATATATATATATATTAGTCTATACATGTGTACACACATGCAAACAGCAAGAAGAGGGTGAGTAGATAAATAGAAAGCGGCGGATAGATAAATAAAGAGATCAATAGAGGCAGCGAGTAGAGTGCACGGATAGGTAGATAGACAGACAGAAAAATCAATAGACAGGTAGACAGATAGGTGGGTAGATGGATAGATAGGTAGATAGGTAGATAGGTAGATAGATAGGAGCAAATAGATAAATAAGTAAATAGTTAGATAGGCAGACTGATCAACAAGTAGGTAGATGGTTGGACTGACGGAGGCTGGTGGATACCTCGATGGATATGTACATTGTTATTTGCTCGTTAGAATTGCTTAACTCACCCGGCGAGCTAAAAAGAATTATACGCAAAGTCTGGACTAAATTAATCCCGAAAAGTATGCAACTTGATGACGTGACATTCCATAAATTTGTAATACGGAGTTTAGCTAACTCGAATTGACCAGTTTGTCGGAACTGCAACCAACCTGGGATGAAGAAGATCACTTTGATGCGGTTAAAGCAAACCGTCGTGGAAGTTCGCTCAAATGCCGGTGTGATAGAATTAGTTCGATAGTGGGGAAAAGGTGACAGCAGCAATATGTCCTTTGCAGAAAAGAGCGTTAAAATTTGACCGCCCCTAGTGCTTTTGGTCAGACCACGGACTCAGTTTCGAGGTATGGTAGCCTGATAACTATGATAAATCATGATCAGGAACCGTAGTGATCAATCGGTCATACTCGAGTATTGCAGACTTTTGAAAGAATTCCACGTGATCATGCACTTGACATCCACCTACTCATTTGCCAGTCGTTCATGACCAAAAATGTGCTAGTTAGATGAAACCCAGGAAAGGTATGAGATTTCCACCACCGCACCACAACGCGGTACACTGAGTTCATCGTGATTTTTCAAAAGGAATAATCAATAAATTAAGAAAGCATTTCAGATGGCATGAGGTTTCTCCAAACCCCGCCTCGCTAATATGCCTCATCTGTCAAAATTTTAGGGGACTAAACACTCTGATTAGCACGATAATGTTTACCGGATTCATAAGTATCTTAGGAATGACAAAAGCCTACAGTCTTATTACTGCACTCACTCGCAAAACCGCATGGAGCGCATCAAACTCACTGAAATCCCTAGAATGAACCGTAACATTAATTCCATTCATCACATGCTCCGAATACTTCATCTCTACCTCTTATATTCTGAATCAATACCGGCAGTCGCCATCTCAGCCGTAATAATGAGAACTCATCTGTTTTCGGCAGTCGAGCCCAAATGCTTGATTTTATTCTCACATCTGTTCTTTCACTCATCTCAGACTGTCCGTTCTCATGACAATTGACTCACTGAACGGCTACTTATCTATCACCTTCCGTGGTCTGGATTCTCCTTTCACCCAGTAACACAGATTTTTGGATTACATTTCAGTCATCCAGAACGGCTTTTCTTTTTCTGAGGCTTCCAACTCCGGAGCGGTAAAGGTCAACGTTCAAGCTTCTCCGTAATTTTTCTAACTTTGTCTGCAAAATTCTTTAAAGTGTGAATCTTTTCATTTCTTCTTTCCCAAGCCAGACCAGTCCGAATCACCCTGCTGCTTCAGGAGTGGACATGATGTTTATTAACCTTTCACTGTTGGCGCTCTTCGATTACTCCTTTCTATCACCACTTCTTGGTTTAAGAAAGGCCCAGGTGTTCGTGAACCATGCAGACTGTCTGAGACATTTTCGTCTGCTGCAGGGCCACATTTGTACTCTCATCCACTAGAGGTTATCGGACAGTTTGGTCCTCCAATGAGTCGGTCTCCATGTCTTATGTTGTCGTTGCATGCTGGAAAGTGCTGTTTAATTACATCGCTTCTAAAAGGCACATCACACTGAGGTGCCTGTGGGTGACCCATTTATGAATTGGACATCTTACAATTCAATATTCGTGCTTATTTACCGTTCATTTATTTTCTGATTATAAGGGCTTACCACAAGGTAGTCTCTAGTTTCATTGTATTTTGTGGAGAAAACTCAGTGAGTGAATTGTTTGGGCTTTTTTGATTGGTTGCTCAGGAAGTCGGCAAAGGCACGATACCACTTTGTCCGGGTGTATGCTGCAATGCGGGACAGTGGAATTCCTGTAGAAAGCGATCCCGAAGGGTGACGGACAAGAAGCGGATTGTGTAGAAAAATGTCAAGGGAGCATCGACAGACCATGGTGCAGAGGTCTAGTCGGGTGTGAGAGTGTCCTGTGGGAAAACTTTCCACATGTGGTTTCAACCAAATGTTTCCAGTTTGCAAAATAAGCGAGACCATCGGACAGAATCGAATAAAAGTACGCAGTCCAAGACAGCAAGGGATCCTGCAAAGACATCAAACTATGGTACGGAATGCCGGTGTGTTCAAAATGAACTTGCTAAATTCATGAGAGATCTTCGGAAAAGCAGGTGATACAAACACTTGATTTTTATTTTGCTCGATGTAAAAAAGTGTTTTCCTTGCCACGTGTTTGAGCATTTGTTTATTTTTACGTTGCGTGGAAATGAAATGTTAATTTAAAGTGGAGCGTAGGCCCAAATGACCTATATTTGCATAAGAGGCCATCTTCATTTCGGGATGATTAGGGCAGTCGTGAATGCATTCTAGAGAACAAACCCGTTTAAAAAATCAACGGAATATTAGTTATGGGAAGACACAAAATTCTACATCAAAGCAAAACTTAACACCGAAAACCACGAACATTTCACTCACTTATTCTGATCCCTTTTGGCAATAATCGGTAATATACTTTGGTCATTCGGAAACTAAACAATGAACTCCAGATAAAGGACAGCGCGGTAGACTACACATAGGCTGGATTTGCATCCAGCACGGAAAGATGTCACCTCTTGTTGATAGACAGCTTTCAACGCGCACTGCCCAATGTGGTTAGTATGACGTTACAGTAGGGTCGATGGTAGCGCGACTAGGTTGTCGGACTTTCCAAACACGGGGTCAACGCGATCTGCTTTTCGTTCCGTACTCACTGGAATCAATATTCATAGGAACTCCACCATCCCATATTTATCAATCATCTGAACAAACCGTGACTGTGTTTCAGCCGATTTCCTGAGTAACCAATAATAATGTGCTCTGATCTTGATGAATTTTTATTTCTTTTTCACGAAGTGATGAGTGTAACTTTTTCCTGATTTTCCGCACGTTTTTAGAATGAAATGCAATACTGCTTGTGCGCAAAAGTCTATATAATAAAATACAGTGCAACGGAAGACAGTAAGGCTTTAAAGATTTGTATCGGCCTGAAAATACTACTTCAAAATTCATGTATTGGTGGCGATTGTCCTGCACTTCATTAGATTATTTTCCACTGGGTTTCTATCTTAAAAGTATAGAAATTTGCATTACTCAGTCTGTCTCTGAAGTACTCTGTACAGAAGGGATTTTACCCATCGTAATGCATTTAGAAGCTTCCCTATGAATATTTTTGGGATCCCAGCACTTGCCAGGGATAAACAAAACACTAAAATTGCCTTCAAATCAATAAACAGGTTTCCCCTGTAATATCTGTTTGTAGGCCGTATTAAGGCTAGTGGAACAAGGGTGTCCTTGGATGTTTAGGTAAACGCGTCTGATTATGAAATAGAAACAATGCCGTGGCATGAAAATTTCATAAACGCTTTTTGGCGGGTTATAGGATTTATGCTGACTTGTAGTCATAAATGACACCAAGCTTTTTTGTTCAATAGAAGCACGCGTTCTGTCGAACATCCTGTGTTTGTATACTGAGTGGAATTATTTGTTAATAAGAGTGTTTTACGTTAACTGGGGTCTAGCAACCACGATTATTCAAGTATAGGAAAATTTTCCTTTAGGACGGGTATTGGTTTACACTAACGTTGACCTTGAGGCAAGGTCGTTTAAGCGAGCTGAGTAAGTTGATCAAGCAATTGTCGTGCCAGTAATATAGTAACCTTGAAACAATAAAATCTGTGGCACCACAATCGAGAGGGTAGGTAATTGGTTAACAATCTTCGGTCAACTTAAAATTACCAGCCAAAGCCTTTCTGACGTTTTCAGCTAAACAAGGCTGCCCTTTGCATCGCAATAAACGAATAAACTGTCAAAAGAGCACGCAGTTTATTGAGAAAAGTTTCACACACGAACGTGGCCACAGAGTTATTTTCTCCAATCATGATGCAGATTATCAGCACTGTTTCATACAACAGTAACAGGAGTAATATTAAAACGTTCCAATTTTGTCGGGTTTGGAGCGGAAATTAGTCCCGCAAAAAGGCAGTGAATTTACTTATCCAGCACAACAATATAAAATGCTGAATGACTTAATCTGGCGGCCCGGTAATTTTGTTGATGAATTCTTAGTGTGTTGGACTCTGCAGAATGCTCACCAATCACACATATCTGGAAGAAACGTTTTCGTACGGTTTACCGCAGATTCATATTCACGTCGGAGTTGTCTATTCTTGCGTGAATGAAATGGGAAAAGACTTGCATTTGGCATCACAAATGAGTACACTGCGTACTGGACAAATTTTATCGTCGTGGTGATGAAAGCGTTACGCTCATTCTAGGAAATCAAGAAATTTGGGGGAGATGATGATTTTTGAAAAAAAAGCTCGTTTGTTCCATCCCACGAGAACTTTTGATCATGCAATCAGTCCTCGGATTATGAGGTAAATGCACACTCAAACTGAGGGTGCTGTATGCCATATAAAAATGATCAAAGGTTACGAAGAGATGGCGATGGTCATTGTTTATTTACGCTGAATTGCTGCCAATACACACTGCAAAATGTTGTGAATTAATCTCACTTCCGGTTTTCCTAACGGATGCATAATCTTATGCGTTAGAGATACCTATGTGGCAACTAATACAGGAATTTGAATCTCATTAGCCGACTAGGTAAAACCATTTTTTACGGCTTAGTGTCGAAAATAACCACCAGTTCTTGTTGAATACAAAAGGAATTTCAACTCAGTTACTTGTTTCCTTATGCGGTTGAAGACTGAAGCGCAAAGCGTCCTTATGAAGCTTGTTGCGTACGTTTCGGGAGAACGTGTATATATCTTCACATATGCATTCTCCTTGTGGCAACAGCGGAGAAATGCCGCTGGAGGGCGCATTAAAAATATTGTTATTCGGATGCATGGACGTTGTCTCCCTATCTTTATGTTTTCTTGGTTAACCACAGTTATTCGGTTTTGAATAAATTCTGTGCATTCAACCCTTTACAATTAACTTTGTACTTGCGGTTAGTTGTATGGGACCAATACTGCACCACTATTGCATTCCCAGGCTTGATTAGCAATAGCCGTATCTGTTCACGGCACACAATTTGGCGTGTGACACGTTCACTGCACTTGGATATCGACCCCAGGATCCCGAGTGGGACATAATTTTGATTGGGAGTTTTCATTTTTGCATCTGGCGGATGATCTGCGGGTGAGCCACAGAGGTTCCTCGTTGCTACATCTGCTATTTCTCTGCCCATTTATCCAACAATCTTGTGGGACTTTAGCCAGAAGGGTTGAAAGCAGGTGGATGGAGAGATGTTGTGGATCCACACAAGTCTGAGTATATTTCTACACGTTGCTGCCTGGCAAACAGGTATCATTCCGGGACTGCTCGTCCGGTTTTTCCCCCTATTACATGGTATCTGTTACTTGCTGGAGCATTCGCTTGCTTGCACGCCAACTTTACGAGTAAAATGTAGTCAGCTATAGAAAGGAATGAGTGACGAGAACCTGGCGATCGGTGGGGCGCGAAGCTCGACAATAGAAAAGGACAAGTATTTTAGGGAAACATGGATAGGAAATTCTACTTTGAAAATATGATTTTGCTCTTGAGGCATGAAGTCTGGTGCGCAAGCACAAGAAAATTCATTTTTCGCCTTTTCTTGGCTACGGAATACAACGGGACGGTTGTTTTCATGCCGGTATTTCCTCGCATATTTGGATAATGAAAGTTGTCTTTTTCTGACCGGAAGAAAACTGCAAGTACTCGTGGGACTTGTTGGAATGCTAGCGCATCTGTTGCGCGTCTCAGTTTGTGATAGAAGAAAATGAGAAAACAATTTTCTGAATGTCTGTTATTGTTTTGTCACCCCGTGTTGGTGGGTTCTTTACAATTGCGGTGCTTTTTGTCCTCTATGATTTCCTAGTGAAATATGCAGATTGAGACAAACACAACTGGTCATTCAGAAGGACTAAGGCGACTTTAATTTTTATGCTTTCTACATGCCGCGAATTGTAAAAAGTGAAATTTTATACCCTAGTTTTCATTGAATGTTTACAAAAGTGCCTGTTATAAAAAACTGTCAAGTAGGAATGTTGTTTTGGGTTGGATCAGATGGCATGAGAAAATCACGCAGCAGCTGCTTGTTTCACTAATACCGCAGTTTTCAAAGCTTCGAACAGATGGACAACACAGGTGCATCTGAGTGCAGCGGTGGCCCGAAACCGAATCACTTCTGGCCATTTTCACATAGATGAAAACTAAAAAAATGGGAAAATTTGAGTATATATGAAATAAGAATCTTTCCCGTACAACGGGGAAGCAAATATGGCGACACTGCTCATATGGATGTCGATTTCTTGCTTGTTTCACTTCGATTTGTTGGGTTCACTTCACTTCGTCTTTCGTTCCCTTCGTATCTTGGATATCGATCTACAGCAAAACGTTTGAGTTTATTTCTCATAACTTTTCCTGATACTGTAAGGGGTCCATTAAATGAACGTTTCTGTTTGGTTGCATTTGATCACAAAACAATCCTGTAGATTTCTATTGGACAACAGACCCAAGTGATATGTGCATATCTATCCATCATCTTGGACTGTGATGTTCGGGTGTCAAGGAAAAAACATTCGAGCAACTGTGTATGACTGATCTGTTCAAAGATATGTTCTCGCTTCCGGGAAGAAACAATTTTCTCGAATTATCTGATTGTTCATAAATCTTTCTGATCGAAAATCAGTGGTGAGAAATGATTTTAATAAATAAGATGCTGTATCATGATGAATTTGTTGTTCTGAACCTGTCGCCAGAAGATAAGGTTTAAGGGTGATTAAAATTTAACAAAGTGCATGTCTACTTCGTTTTCTGACTAACCAGAATGGTAACAGTGTTTACACTTCACTCGTTCTATTTATTATTCAACCAGTCCACAATAACAGTTTAAGTGATCGCAACTGCCGTGAAGTGACCCAAAGGAAAACGCTTTCATTTACGGCGAGACTCGTGCCCAGGAACAGTTCGTCGGTAAAACTCAAGTGGATTACGAAATCGAATGACACTATTCGGGGCGTTGTGTATGCACCAAGTCAACTACTCGAAAGTCCACTGGTTGTCGTGAAAAATCATTTCAGTTATTAGTAACAATGTGGCTATTGTTAGCATCATCACTTATGATTCCAAATTTTGCTCAACACGATCTACTTTATTTGCTGGCGAGTAGGTGACGCATAATTTTTGTGACTAAACAATGAGACAGGTTGTATCTGAGACAAGGTTCACCGTAGACCGAAATGAAGCAAACCGATTTGCCCGTAAAGTGTCACGTTATGTCCGTACTTGTCCCGTGGACCGGATATACTCGACAGACTTTCTGATTGCTTTCACTGTTCGGATGGGCCAAAAAGCATAGAGAAAACCGACTGAATTGACCGGGGCTGTATGGGCTCGCAAACTATTCTCAAAGCTACCGCCAAAATTCGTATGTGACTTGGAATCGTGGACCGCAAATATACTCAATTTTTCGGAACACCATGACAGAGAGACTGAAGAGGTGGATTCGCAGTGTGAAGATCGACGCCCAGGTTTGCATCCAAATGATTTTTTAGTTGCTTTTTGCAATCGAAGTGTTGCAACTCCAAACTCCGAGAAAAACGTGCGTAGGAAACATGGAAATGAGACATTCATTATGCCAAGTAAAACTTTTGAGAATAATGGAAAATTAGCTCAGCAAGCTACAACGCCTTGTAAATGACGCTTCAGAATCACGCATGCAAATGAACACCATTTATCCATTTTACTACTTTTGGGTTTTTATAAAACCAGTTTCCAGGCGCACATCGGAAGGCCCTTTGCTCATCCGTGTTAACCCAACGTGCAACTGTTTGCTAGAAATTAATGTTTCCTCACTGATGGATTGTTTATATCAATCCTCTGAAAGTTCCTTAAGTCATCATTAGAAATATTATGGAGTTTTATTCAAATCTCTATTCAACTTGGTATTTTTTGTATGGATGTATATTCGAATATCGATTAGCAGGCCATATCGACAAACTAATAAGAAAGTAACAACAGCGTGCAGTGAGTTCGACACATTTTTTGGTTATTTTAAACATAATAATATTCCAATTGTTTCTACCATCTAGTACAAATGATAAGAGAAATAGTTTTCTAGTTTTCCTGTGGTCGGCTAAAATGTACATTCACTTGTTAAAGTACGCTCATTTTGGAAGTGACAAATCAATTCTGTTCACGCAGAGACAGAAGAAACTGAAAGTGGTCAGTAGTAGGAGCTTTTGAATGGAGTTTTCGAAATATTTCAGCATCCAACTTGAGATTGAAGATTACCAAATCATTATGTAACTATTTTACCCTTTTTGAAGTCATCACTGCGGTTCGTGCCCATTGGGCCCGTACTGCGACGCATTATACCATGTAGTGTTCATGTTCGCTGACCCGTTGAGAACCAGCCAGGCGAGCGTAATGGCGTTCGACTCACAATTATCTGCCCCTATTAGCATCTCACTTCCGGAACGATGGGTATGCTTTGTAATGGCTTCATAGTCTTCAAATTCGATGTTAACACTGTTTGACGAATCATTTGGAAGAGCACACGATCCGGGTGGCCACAATAGCACTAGACTTGATTTTGGAAATGAAATTTTGACTTTTTCTATCATATTGCATGTAAGTGTGTTACAAAATGTGTTAGCCACACTGATCATATTAAAAATGATTTCATTGTCTGTACTTTTCCAGCATTAGTCACATTTGTCCGCATCTATGTTTAGGACAACTTGGCCGGCATCATCACGTGAGGCATGTAAGCGCAGGTGGACTTACTGCGCAAATTTCAGACAATTCGGACGTCAGAATGTGTGCTTCCACTTAAAGTGATCATGTTTCAAGTGACCACAAATGATGACTTCATTCTAAAAGCCACTGACTGAATTCGAAATTGGAAATGAAGTGTCAATATCTAGTCAAAGTTAGCCGTTCAACCTCAAGGTCACATGCGTGCATATTGGTTAAGGGTCGTCGTTCATTTTATGCACTTCACGTTGTATCACAAAAGACACCTCGGGGGAAAGTAAAGCTCTCTAAATGTAGTTGCACGTTTGCCTAATAGACACCTGTGATATCTGTTATTTTCTGGCACAAAGTTCGACTGCATGCAAATGTCCAATTGAGACCATGACAACCCCGAAAAAGTGTACTATTTCATTTTGTTTCTTCAAACGAGCGGAACCGGACAAAGTCGCGGGTAGCCGACACGGGGACGGCGATCTTTTGTAGCGGCTGACTGACTGACCCGGCAAGTACACGAACAAAGAAATCAACGTGAGCAGACACGAAGAAGCAACATGTGGACAACGAAGCCAATTAGGCTATCAGCAGACAAAGCACGATGCTTGCACCCAAACTAAGCAAACCAAACGGTCGATTCCGAGTGTGCGGGATGACCTGGCTGCAGATACGGCCACGCATGATTATTTATCTTGTCTGGCCACCACATTCCCCTCTAGTAAAGCGATTACTCCTCAGGTCACCGAATTAAACGCGTTCATCGGTGTACAGCACAAATTCAAGTTTTGCAGGCCCCGAAAGGAAGTGGTAGAACGTTTGGGACATTTAGTCCCGTGTAAACCAGTTTGGGGTAATACGATTCACTGTCTGAAACCCACGATGAATGAGCATGAGAGCAGAGGCAATATGTGACTTCGAATGCGAATTACAAATGGCCTGTGACTGTTTCATAGTGTGAAATTGACGACTGTGCCTGGTGTGTGTTGTCCCGAAAGTTTGGTGCACACAAGTTTGCTTTGGGGAGAGATCATTGCCTGCATAATCTCCTCCAACCCCGTTTGTCATTGACGGCCGAATGTAATTGTTTACCAATCGGGATATTCTAAATGGGATTTCAGTACAATTATTGGTCTTGGTTTGTAGAATTACTATTCGGGAGGGATGCTTCATTACATCAAAGTAATGTATTATGTTGCATAAAGTACGGGTTTCAGCTTAAAAACATAACAAAAATAAGATAAATAATTCACTCATCACACTATAAAAATGAAAAAAAAACAAATCGAGGTAAGATTTGAGCACATTTTGGCTGGCTGCTCAGGAATTCGGCTGACATGATCAAGGTTTGTCAAGATGCGCGCCGAATATGGAACAGTAGAGTTCGCACAGATATTGATTCCAGTGAGTATGAAACGAAAAGCGGACCTTGTTGAAAAATGAGGGCGGCTCTTTGGAAAGTCATTGGGCAGAAGATGTGCCAGATTTGTGAGAACTTTGCGAGCAAATTTTTCACATGCGCGTAAGTGATGGTCACGCAGATTAGTGGGCAACATGCTTGATGGTACGAAAGACAACCGACTAATGGTTGATCGCCCCGAGGAAGAATTTTGAATTTCGTTTTTAAGGAAGCTTGTAAAACTACAAGAGAGCGGTAAGGAAGGTTTGGAAAAACAAACAAATGGGGCTTCAGTCAGAGGTATTTAGGTATGCAATATTAAACGTATAGAATGTTACTCTGACAGTCAGGCAGTGAACAGGTGAATCGAAAAGTCCTTAAGTAGCACAATCTAGAGGATACTGAACTGAACAAATTGTCTTAGTCAATCCACCTTCTCGTGCCCCGGCGTATTTGACGCTTTGGCTGTGGCAAGGCCACCGTTTGTGTGGTATTAAACGAATGAACTGTGTCAAGCGAATGTTCGGTATGCAGGATTTTAATCGCATAAACGGGTTCAGTAAATTTTTATTTCTGTCAAAATGTCACGAAGGCAGGTATTCCCTTTAATCCTGAAATAGATCAGTTGGAACCTTTCCTTTGCTAGGCCGAAAAAGCATTCAAGTGATTAAAATGTCAGCAAATATGGAACCTAGATTAATAGCTGAATAAGGCAAGGAATGTAAATGCCCCATGCAACCAAGGAAAGAATCGATCTTGCTAACACAGCGAGTCGCTAATTATGTTGACTAATGCACGGAATGTGTTGGCCAGTAAAAAACTAGCGAAATGTCTATTCGTGCTTGGAGATTCTTCAAAAGATTATCTCATTTGCTTGAATTCGTTCAACCTATTCATTAACACGAATAAAGTGATAAATGCTCCTTGAACGAATTAAAACAGCAAGCATTTTTTATATGGAAGAGTTGTTACATGAGGTAACGGAGATGTTTCCTAAACATACCAGGAAGATAGCTTCCCTAAACGAGACTGGGAGTTGCCTTCCACCAGAAATTAAGAAGCAAATTATATTGATTAGATTGGTTTACTTCCTATTTGAATTTGGTCTTACGAAAGCACGATCGGATCTGGAGCATGCTACACATAAGGGCGCACCGCACTCTGCATGTGGATATCAATGTTGGAATTCTTGGCCTAGGAGATTAGGATAATTTCGTATTCTAATTGTTTGATTCGCCATCAAACTTACCCAAAGGGGCTGAGGAGGAGTGCTGAACCACTCGATAACCAGTGTTTATCAGTGCGGTACTTCTAGCAGTAGGCGTCAAAATGATAGGAATCAATCTCACTTTGCTTTCCCTAACAGGCTGCGAATGGGCTATGATTATTGTACGCAGAATGTTGATAAAATGGGATATCGACCGAATTTCGAACACATTCACAGTGCAAATAGCACAAATTCGATGTTCTTTGCCAGAAAAGTCCACGACTTCCACTACGTGCTAAAAGTCCAAACTAAGGTGCATTCTTCTTGACATTACTGCATATCAAGGCCAGATATTTGCTCGTAACATCTGATACATGAGTTTTCGCGAGATCTGGCCGGCAGTGGACAAGCAGATAAATTCGTAGCGTTTGGAAGTGAAGTCTGTGGGTTCGAATCTTCTCACCGCCGGTCAACTTTCCTATTTGGCAGCCCTCTGTTGGCCGCTATCCCCTTCTTGAAAAGTGATGTACATTATTATTTTATTGATAAAGAAGAATGATAAAAAGGGAATTGGATATCTGAATTTGTGAAATCGTAAATAATACGCTCAATGTCTGTCCAGGTGGCAGAAGTTTTGCCCATCAGGAATGTGTGGCAAAACTGCACAAGAGTGGTGAGCCCGCGCGCGCACACACACACACGCTCGAGATGACAATGCACATAATCTCCATCCACGTGATAGATCTATATCGAATGAAAACACAAATTAGTCAGTCAGTCGTTATTTGGTATTGCCCAATGTGCACAGTGGTTATTTCTGATCGAGGGTCTGTAGCATGTATAAACTACTTTGGAACTCAGTAGCGCAATTGATGGAAGACATTTAATTCGTAGGGTGCACGCAATTCATGCTCAGTGGAAATCCCCTTTTGTTACGATCACAGTCCTAGCTGAATTTTTATTTTCAAATGGCCGTTCACGAATCTACATCAATCTAGCCTGTACAAACTAAGACTGAACGCAGGTGTTCTACATAGCGATTAGTTCGAATTTTAATTTGTACACGCTGCAGTAGGGCACCTTCAGTGGGTGAACTTTTGCAAAATGTGGGAACTTCACAGCTGAGAATTCGCCATCGCACGCGCGCATTTTCACCTAACTGTCTTCCTTGATATTGATCGTCAGTCGTATCACGTGTCTTCCCGCTCCAACGTTGACTAGTTTTTTGTTTTTCCACCTAAAAATGCTAAGCAAGTCGGTGGTAACACAGTCTGTCTACACATGGTGAGCTTCACCCAATCAACGATGAGCTCAATCAAGAGATTTGGCATATGTTGCCACAGTTTTCGACATATTTGTAAGTCACAGGAATTAGCGTGTCTTCAGTACGTGACAGCTGACTTCTTCTGGAATCTTGGAAAAGCCCGTGAACTAATCGGGAATTTAACGCAGCGGTTCTGTTTTCTGAACGCACTTTCGCAAAAGTTGTTACGAAGTTACCCTCGCGCCAGTTTTTTCAAGAAAACGAGTCACCTCGCAAATCGCGTCTCGAGTCACTTTGGCGTAAAACTAGTTCATCACATCGTTACTAGAATAACCTAGTGCCGGCTGCTAGCCCGTGGGCCATGATGCTTTCATTCTAACGAAACAACCGTTATCATCCTATTTACCCACGTTATGGTTCCATATTCATTCGGGCTTAAGGACTATCCGGTTACAATTTGGATTTTCACCTAATTGTGAAGTCCGATTCTCTTCTCAGATTGTTTTTAGTTTCAGATGAACTATCCAACGTCTTAACTCAATTCACAGTCCGTTAATAAGCAATCCAAGTGACACATCCAAGTGATCTGAAATAGACGGGAGCAAAATAGTCCAGTGGGTGCATTTGCAATAATCGAAACTTGCGTAACCAGAACCAATATAGTAATCGAACTTTTACGTGCTCCTTACTGGAACTCATTATATGTAGTCTTCTCACGGACTAGCAACAACACAATTCGGCATCACTTGGTTCAACAAGGGCATCATAACTAGGCGGTGAGAACTTTCGAGCTGTCATCTGCGACAGCACGTGTACAAACCAGAACGTTACAAAAGTGTAAAACATTATCAATAAAAGCAAACGCAGCTTGATCCTTAGGAGATATTTAACCTCAGCTCTCCGCCATCCAAAAAACGATGAAAAAATAATTTTCCCCTCTTAGTTGCCTTTAGCAACCGAACATTTTTATTTGATTCTTATGTTCCACGTTGGTGCCAAAATTCCACCCACCCAGTCACTTGTCCTCTATTTTGCTGACAATCAAATTTTATGATAATAGTGTGTCGTAAAAAAGACTCCTCTTACGGAGAGAATAACTGATACAAGTAGATGGGCCTCAAGTAAACCACTTCTGGCCAACTAGAGGAATGTTTGCGTTAAAACCAGAAGCTTTGATAATACCTGTCCATGATCTCCACTAAACTGCACAATTAAGAGTAATTTGGCATTGCATCAATCAGCGCCGACGATACTCAGGACCGCTGTATCCGCGACTTCGTGCATAGTGGACAGGGATAAATATGCTACACTCTGGCGGATTAATGTCTTCTTCGCCTTGTGTGTGAGATGTTCGGTTCGAAAAGCAATAGCTGCCGGGGATAAACACCATCTGCATTGTGAGTAGTTAGGAACCTCATCCATTGCGTATCTAATCCACCTTCGTCCTGTTTCAGGGATTAGTTAAAGATAGGAAACCTAATTGTGCTGTCCTTTTCAAACTAGTTTACTTCTTATTTTAGATAACCTTTGTTCACTCTCTCTACAACCTGGAGAATCTTGTTCGTAGTCAGGTCACCCATCATCAAAATTACCGTACTGTTAGGTGTTAATACGATAAAAGAGAATGTCAGAAGTAGTTTTGTACCTTCGAATATGTCTGAAGTTCACTAGAAATCTATCTGGTTTGCAGTCCTAGGCAATTTGATGTGATATTCCAGTTGATTTGTCATGCATTTCATTTGCCTTGGGAGATCACGGAGACACTTTACTACCGCTTCACCGTTGTTTAAGTGCTATCAGAAGTGAAATATTAACCGCACCGGAACTGAAACGAGAAGGCCGGATGAACGATTATGAGTCCACGGTCTTCGTCAGGATTGGTTCCCAACGGTTTACGAGCATCAACGCTAATTGATTTAGTGCCTATATCCGTCATTGCGTAGTACAGGCCACCGAGCTCCAGGAGTAGTAGGTGAACGATTCCTCGTTGAGAACAAACTCCCTTATGGGAAGCCAAGATATTGTAGTCAGCCTGACAGAGTATTTTCAGCAATAGTATTTGGACTCACAATCTTTCGCTTTCCAGTTCTGGCAAGATGATTATACGTTGCTGATGATTCTTGGAAAGCATAAAGCAATTGTCCATTGCTTCCGTGGTTCTAAGTGGCAATTTAGGTGTTCAAATTGCATCATGAATCATTTTGCTAATCAGATTTACTCAATCCCAAATGAGCATCAACAATAATAACAACAAAAATAATTACTGTATGATCAATCCCTACGATTACAACTTCAATGAATACACGTGAATCCCAATCGTGACTGGTGTCCACGTGGTCCGCGGTATGGTGTTTCGGTGTGGCCGAGACAAAATGGAATCCTTCAATCACCGATCCGTCTGCCGACTGAGTAATCTTTAACGGGGCTTGACCGCATTTCTGTCAACCTGTGACTTGCACTTTCACCAATGACAGATCGAAATCCACTTGTGATTGATTTCATGTTGACTTCTTTCCTGAAAATTTGGTTATAAAGTCAAAAGTACACTTCATTTATTTGCTAGACAATTATGTGTGCTAGATTCGGAAAAGAGGAATCCTGTAGACTACGAACGACTGATGCCTAATCAATTGAAATGGAAGGTAATAATAGCGGAATGTTTTTCGCACCGTGGCTTCAGCATTTGTCTACCTATAGCACTCCATCGTTTACCAACAAAATCTTTAATCGGATCAGGGAAATATGGTACATATTTAGACATTTCTTTTTTACGGTTTCAAAGAGTATTGCGGAATGCAACATTTGTCAAGCAGTAGTTTTCATTTCATATGAGGTTAGAGTGTCGGAGCCTTGTTACTGACTAACCGACAAGTAAATCACCGAACGGTTAAAGGAATCCAGATCTTCTGCATGACAGCTTCGGATTATACTGACTGCTTCAATTGCGGAAGAAGAATTTATGCTGAAAAAATTACAACCATTCAATCGGGACTAACACACTGTTGTCACTGTGATCTTCAAAATGCGGTTCGTTGTCCTAGCCTTCAAGCGATGAATTGTTGGATATCGTAGGATACAAAACCAGCTGTTTGAGTAAAATTAGAAGATCTCTGACGGGAGGCGGGTCACAATGACGTGGGGAGCTTGCCTAAGTGGTATTAGATCGATGAATTTCGGCAAATATATGAACTAAAAATAAAGTTCGATTGATTAGGTGTCTAGTTCAGAAATAGGAAGATCAAAAGTAAGGATTGTTTCTCCCCCTCCGGGTAAAGTGATGCAATCGGGACATGAAAACCTCTGCCGTGCATTACAACAAGAATACGATGGATAGATTTTTACGATATCAAACTATCTTCCAGCTGAAGATCTTCATCTCTACGTGTAACTAGGATATATGAATTATTCTTCCCGTAATGAATGAACATGGTTAAAAATCTTTCACATTTTTGGCGTAGACAAACTAGTTTATGGTGCTTCGTACATCCACCGGTAGTCTCGATCATCAGAATAATATAAGTTCATTTTTTTAAATTCTGCAGTTTCTTACTCACGTGTATGTGTCATCATATTCCACGGGGACTTATGTCTTTGGCAACAGAGTTCAACTTAAATCCTCCAGCTGTCATTTCTGTTCTTAACTCAAGCAATTTTATTCAGTCTGTCAAGGGTTACCATTCTATGTGTTGTTTTCTTACCCAATCAAGAACAACACTAGGGCTTTTGATAAGTTAGTTGAAGTCTCACTGATATTCAGCACAGGCAAAAAGCTTTAGGTTGGTTTCCATTGAAGTTGATTAGCTAATCACTCTCAGTCATCGCGGTTTATGGTCCTTCCTCTAGTCTGCTTGTCGAGCGCCACTTTCTGTGACGCTGGAAATGTCTCAAATCAATATCAGACTCGATCTTTGCCTAGCAGTCGTGTGACAGCCGTCAATTTTGCAGTCAGCTAATAACCTGGTCACTGTGTGGTTCGTCTTGTTCTGTTGAGCCCTTACAGTCCTGCCTGATTCGCTTTAGGGAATTGCCATCACTCTTAGTCTTGGTCAAAGCGGCAGAAGAGATGTTACTAAGACTAATCTCAATTAATTTAGGGTTAAATATGAGGTTATTGATTGGCACCACTAGTCAAAATTCCACGGTGATTCTGAGGACTAGCTAGAATAAAAACCAATAATAAATCGGTCAGTGTATTTATTGACTTGCTTTCATTTTGAGGGAACACTCACGGAATCACAATCTAATAGCAAATAAAGTTTGGTCGAGGTTCATGTAAAAAGTTTGCACACCAATCGATCACTGTACATGGTGTTCACCCAAAATGATTTCATAAGGGTGTAGGTGCTTTTGACTGCAATCTAATGCGCGTATAGAATGTTCAAGTGTGACTGTAATATTGTGACATTGTGGATGGGTAACTTTAAACAGGAGATATTTTTATTAGGAATGATATAAAATTAGTAACACAGTGTTATTAGCAGATGTAATAGGCCAACTTTTTCGACTACCATGGGTAGTCTTTCTCAAAGTATATATTTGTTGGCACTGACACGCAATAACTTGATTCTTGACATGCGAAATTCGGTCTGTTGTGCTTCGTGCTATTGTCTCTATTTAAATTTTGTGGACATTTGATGAATTGATTTTTTATTTCTACTTTCATAGATCAGTGGTTTATGAATGTGTTTGTTCAACGTTTGAACTTGCCAATTTTCCTCCGGCCTTGTCGGCTATTTGGGTGAATTGCTCCTCAACAGATGGTACACGCAATCCGGGTCATTGTATTAGATGACCGGGCAATTAAGGAAATTGAAGAAGGTCAAACTTTCAAAAACGTTTCCCGAGTGTTTCCGAATCATTTGACACTCAATTTGAAATGGATTCAGGTCGAGAATCTGTTCGTTTCAATTCTCGCGAGTGGGGGTTAAATGAAACATGAGCCATATAACCTTATGCTTAGTTTACATTAGTTCATTTAGTGTGCTCAACGTCCTGCCCGGTTGATCGATATAGACCTTGTTGCAATGTACGCGCCTTGGTTTGCATATGCTGTCTGTACTGCTCTCAGTTTTGAACGTTTCCTTTGGCCTTGAAAGGAAAATTCTCATAGTTTTCAACGAATTTCCTACGATTTCATATCCATTAAATAAAGGAATTCTTTCCTGTATTTCGTTTGCTGTTGTGATTTAACGTTTAATGAATTTTCGGCCTGCGTGTGCCTTTTGGTTTTTTCTTTTCCAACTCGGTGACTGATTGCTCTAAATAACTTTCTCGGACATCTGCTTTTTTGACGAAGCTCCATCAATAACTTTCTCCCTAAATTCCCAGCTTTGTCATGCATGGATGTGTTTTGTCCTTGTTGAACCGAACCCTAATTCGTGACTCACTGTGACTATTTGTACAATTATTGGGGGAGCTCAGCACTTGGTTTGTGTTTGTCTGGTTCCCGTAAATCCGTGGCTCCAGGATGGTGTCTGGATTTCGTCGAACTAAGATATCGAAAAGTATCACCGTTCTATCTTCCGCGGTCTTCTTGGTGAAACTGATGTCTCTGAAGAAGCTTTTGTTTGTTGTACCTTTCTGTTTGACATCCGAATGTTTGGTATCGGGCGCAATTGTTTGTTTGAAATCTGTTAGTGAAATAACCCTGGATGTCTGCATTATGGTTCCAGCAATACGCCCGGAGACGGATGAGCTCACCGGAGTTCCTTTGAGTTTTCTTCGTTCACGTCGCCATTAGATTTAAGGTCTGCCTACGGGTACAAGTTCGTCCGGACATCGAATGTTTTTCTCTCCTATGGTCATTCCGGACGTTGTTTCCGGACAAACCTATCGGCTGTACATCTTCTCAGTCCCAATTCCACTGGTATATCAACGCAGGCGTAATGTTGAAAGAAATCATTGTTTCGCCTTCTGCATTACTGGTGTTTCTCGCATTTCCGAAATTTCTTGGGCGTTAGCTATCGGACATCGTTCTTCGCTGACCAATGATTTTACCGGTGTCAGAATGTTTTTCGCCAAGATGTACTTTGGATTTTCGTGTTATAGACAAAATAAATCTTCTCCATTTTATGCCCACGATAGTTCATAGAATTGCACTGTTTGTGGCCTCAGCTTTCATTTTTCAGTCTTTCGGCAAGCCTGTGGATGTACTCCCAGTTTTTCTAGAGTTTTGTTTTTATTTTATTTTTTCCAGTAAGGTGAAAATGAAATAAACCGGAGGTGATCATTTCTTTCATCAATTGTTTTGCCTTATCGGCCATGGAATAATTCTGTTCTTGTAGACAGAAACAGGCATAAGTCGCCGATGATAAACAACATTCAAGAAGCACAAACCTATGCAAGTAGAAATAAAAAATCAAATCATCAAATGTCCACAAAATTAAAATAGAGACAACAGCACGAAACACAAATTTCGCATGTCAAGAATCAAGTTACTGCTTGTCAAAACCAACAAATAAATACCACTTGCTGAAAGCTATTCAACCACGCTATTAGTTTAAAATTGTTCACAGTATCACAGTCACACTTGAACGTCTTTTGCGCGCGTTATATTGTAGTCAAACTCATCTACATCCGGATGATATCGCCTCGGCTGGTGTCGAAACGTTTGAGATCTGAACACCAAACTCCACTGTCAGTTATTTGGAAAGATCAAAATAACTCCACATAAAGCATCGGGCTAGGTTCGTAGTATTGTAACTTGCAAATGAAAAAGGGTACTCGGTTGAGTTCACATGTGACTCAGTGTGAATCAGTCAACTTGGACAGAGATTAACGTGTGCCAAATTCCAGCAAGTGTATCAGCCTTCGCCAACAGCTACACGATCAATTCACATTCCTATATGTGGCAACGCACAATCTGTCCCCTGCACCATTAACGAAATAGTTATCTGCAATTGGTGTTTTAGTCTGCTTTTCATCGATTCTTATCGCCCATTAGATTCTCCGCCGTGGTTCGAGTGGCATGGGGAAAACGCGTCTTGAAGACATTCGGCTGTTTTGAAAATACGCGTGCTGATGTTTGTCAGACAGTATTTACCTGTAATTGGCCGGCGGATAAGGTCACGGCGTTTGGGCGTGAAGGTCGCGGGCTCGAATCCTTCCACCACCGGTCAACTTCGCCACTTGGCAACCTTCTATTGGCCGTTACCCCCTTCCTGAAAAATGAAATACATTTTTATTTCATTATTAAAGGTAGTAAATGATGAAATAAGACACTGATTGATCTTGAATCACTAAATGGATGGAATGATTTTCTTTATTCTTCCCACTACTTAAGTTGATCTTTCCAAATTCATTGCATAAATGAAGATTTATTTTTATTACTGTTATTTGCAATAATAAGTTGTCTTCCCATCAAGCGGCTTTTGTTGTCGCACTTCACTGATGTCTATGCAAAGATCGTCAACACTTGTATCATTCCCCAGCATCTTAGGTGGTATTTTTAGTTGTAATTCTTCTAGTTTCCTGAACAAATACGTTTCTATGCTAACAAAATTCATGAACAAATTTCTGAATACACTGATTTGATTGAGGTTGAACTTGTGAATATCAACACGATCACTTACTCCGGTGCTTCTGATGGACTTTCACGATTCTCACAACCATCTCGCTCAGAAAGAACTCACAAGGGATGTGCATGATAAAACAAACATCAAAATGACATCACGTGACTGAATCTGATAGACTGAGTAACGGATGGAGAACCAGATTTATCGAACTTGCGGGACAACTGACTTTTCTGTGAGAAACAGAAGACCACAGCAAGGCAGAATTGGGTGCCAAATGAAGCATCTCTTCGGGTTGCTGATACACAAATGACCACCAATTCGTGGTTAGACTTGAATATGGTTGGGTCATATTCATCGAATATTCGGCTGCTGCCAGACAGCGGCAGGTCATCGAAAATAGTAGTTTCTCGTTTGGAGAAATCTCAGAATACCACAAGCTCTGGAGGGTACTGTGATGTGTACAGTTTGGTCCACCACCCAGGTGGGCCAATTTCTTTGCCCAGTTCGATTTGGCCAAGAATTACAGATGTTGCAACTGGGCGAGTAAATGATAGCCAACTAGAGTACAGCATTCCTGCTGCTCTGCAAACCTCATTTGGATGTACCACTGCCGGAAAATCACCCTCGAACAAAAAGGCTATGTAAAGCTGAGAACAACGTTTATAACTTATTCCCAAGTTACTTTCTTTGACCGTCATTGATCTCATCATGTCCAAGCACGCTTAGGAAGCTATGAGTTTCAGGTCCTTAAGGTAGAAATGATAATTCAACAGGCTAGGACTCCTCTTGACTGAAATTTAACTTATGTAATACGTTAGAATGTAAGGAACAATTCAAAGGCAGAGCGTATCAAAATGCGGATACTGCATGCCTGTCGCGAAAGTGTTGCTTGTTTATCAGAAGTTTTCCTTTCCCGTTCGGGCTCACGTGTATCAAGCTTCCCTGGGAGGACATCATCCAATAACTCTATCACACTGGACAAACATGCAATTCTGAACTTTATGGCGCAGCAATTAATTTAAACACGAAGACTAAAAGCGCACTAACATTCTGAGAGCCAAAATTTTCAAGACTACAGATTGTGCGTTTCAGAGGCTCCTCCCCCCAGACCTTGATGACGGTGGCCGTTTATGCACCAACCTGGGCGACAGACGATACAATGAAGAATAAATTTTATGTATCACTAAAAATTTCGACTACTAGTGATCGCAGACGGGATTTATCTTTTGTCGCAGCATACTGGAATGCCCGTGTCAGTCTTTTAGTCTAAGACATGCGTGGTATCCTAGGGCGGTTTGGGCTAGTCCTGCGTTGCGAGAAGGGCGAAATTCTTAGGGTGGCGAAATGCTACACGCGGTTCCACCTTCCCAAAACACACTTGGTAACATGGTATTCGAACGACAGTCGTGCATTGCACCAGGTCTATCATATCCTCCTGCTATTTGGCTGGGCTACGTCGTTGGAAGATTACCGCGCGTTTCGGGGTGGTAGAACAAATAGCCTGAAGGGTGAGGGGTATCTCCTCGTACATGATCACTTTGCGTTCAGTTTGCCTACGCGCCTAGGGAAGACACCACTAAGTCCATTTAATGTCGATAAAGTGAAAGATGATGTCGATTACGATCAAAACACGGTTGAACATTGTCATCGTTACACCAGTGGACAAAGTTTCCGTAAAAAATCAGTAGATGATCAGAAAGGTGATTAAAGAAGCCTCCTGAAATTAAAATGGCGGGGACTTCAAAACAACTTAAAGATCATATCTCTGCCGCTTCTCGTCATCAGTCACCCAAAACAAAAATGCCTGCCGGACAGAAAGCTTTAAATACCAAAGGTCACAAGCTTCAACCACCAGCTCAGCAAGGGTGGATCGCACGAGTTATTGAGGTCACATCAGGAACTGGTGGTTTCGGCAGGCTCTTCGAGCTTAAAATTTATACTTCAAATGGGCACCACAGACTAGAGTTCTCCCTATGCGATACAATGGACCAAATCATCCCAGAACAGAGGGCAGAGACCGTGAGTTGGATCGGGTATTGTGATCAACTCGTTTGACCAATCAGTCAGCGAATGCAGCATCTTCAATCTGGTGTCAATTGCAAGCCGCCAGTCGACATAGAAATCGCGAATTGTTAATCAGCTGAAGAACGAGAAAGCCGCTAGAGAGGATAACATACTGCAAGAAGTCTACAAAACGTTTACCGTCGTTAACTGATAAGTGTTATGGGCCACTCCGCCCTACATAGAAGGACGAAATTTTTCCAAGCGATTGAAGTGCATTCATCCTCTTGCTCGTTTCCAAGAAAAGCGACTGAAATGTTTACTACAACAACAGAAGTAACAGTTCAATTGACGCCAACACAAACGTATTTTGTGTACTGCTTCCTCATGACCTTGCAGCTCCGTTAGATTGCCACACCAGATGGACTCAGGAGGACATTCGACTTGTCGTAGACTGCGTTGCTCGAATGCTTGTGCAATAGCGAGCAATCAAACAGCGCTATAAGTCAAATTCAGCTTGCTTCGCTGAGTTCCGTGGTGCTTTTGATTCAGTTAATTGCAGAACTTGGTTGGAATTGACAACCGGCGGTGTTCAGACGGATAGGATCGCGATGTTCGGAAGTGGAGGTTGTGAATCCGAATTCTCCTAAAGCTAACCAACCTCCTCATTTGGCAGCCCACTACTGATCTCGGTCACCTTCCTAAAAACCGACGAAGAAGTTCGTTTTATTCATAAAAAATAAAGTAAATAGATAGAAGAAAAAAGCTGATGACACGTCTGCGAAGCTCTCAAGATTCGCAGAGGCTTACTATTCGTACATTACAACACGTTTGATTACATTGTGAGAAATCTTCAGAATTCATCATTGATTATGGACTGCGACTGGGTTGCCCATTTTTTCAATTCTGTTTGATTGCGCCTTCCATTAGACTATGAGCAAAGCGGCCACTAGCTACATAGGTCTCTATATGTAGGGCCTAGATTTTGTGGACGATGTGGTTGTGCTTCGTGACACCCCAACCACCAAGCAGCCACTATTTGACCAGACTGCTATCTGTGCGGGGCAAGTTCGTCTAGAAGTCACCATAACAAAACAAATTTTTTCTAGATTTTTCCAATCTAAGATGCCCATTAGTTTTGCTCAAAAACATGGATATGTTTCATCATTCAAATATCTGGAATCAATTGTCATTAGGATTGATAAGGCATGAACAGAACTTTTGCATTTTTGATCGGTGCTACCAGGACACGATGAAATCCGTCTTCAAAGATCTGCAGTCTTCGTGTTGTAGTTTGCTCCATGCTGCATTACGGGTGAGAGATCTGGCCATGGCGAATCCAAAATATCGGGGTTTGAAAGTATTCGATCAACAGTGGCCACGACTAATTCCCCGGACAAATTGGGAAGAACGATCCTCTAATAACTTAGTAAGAAGGCAAAGATGTGCAAAGTACACCTGTCCATCGCCCTCCAAGATTGCCTAGTACCATGTATTTGTCATGTTCTGCCCCGCCCTGATATGAAACTATCTTGACAGGCACTGTATTCTAAACCCTGGCGCTGCCATCTGGGCGACTGGCTAAAAACGTGGGTCGGTCCTATTGAAGAAGACATGGAGCGTCTAGGCCTAAGATTAATCTATGGTCAGCGTTATTGTATAGAAAACTGGGTGATGCGCATGGAAATGGATCCCAGTCGTAAAACGTGGTCAGCACGGATTCGGACTATTCAAGAGGCCCACTTATCTTTTAGGAGATACTCGTGTAAGGACAAGTTGAGTTTTCTCTGTGTAACCGATAACAAACGCTGACATTCTTTGTACGCAGTAAGCAGTACCAAAAATCCCTCACGTTCGTATTAAGATGGAGAGGATCCTAAAAAGTACACGAGAACAATGGCGTATTGCGACAACATCACGGATTATAAAATCAAAGCTCGCTGTTTACGCAATCTCTTCCTGTCGTGCTGGTAATTCATGCCGGTGTTGCGTTTGAAGGACTTCAGATACGTGATCAACGTCTTGCCAGCACAACATTTTGCTTCATACGGTATCACGTGTTCCAATTAATTTCGTACCCAGGGGTCCAGAGAGTGCGGAGGAGTGATCTCATATTGGATGCACTATTTGCAACCAGTCTCGCTCGGCTGAATCGTGTACAATCATTTTGCTAAGGTGATTGCAGCATTTGGCGATTCTGGCACCTTGGTCGTCTTTTATGTTGGTAGTTTTACCTTCGCCATTCATTTGCCGAAAGGAACAAACAATCTGGCTGCACACTCTTTGTGGCTGACATTCAGTAGTATGACTATGGATTACATGAAAATCACTAGCTGTTACTACTTTCTACTAGCATGAATCACAAAGATATCGCGAGACCAAAAACAAATGGACAACTAGATCAAGACCCACGCGGAACTGCCGATTCGGTTCACCACTTCGCATTCGCGCGAAGACCTTAGAATGGCATAATCCTATTTTTTATTGGGGCTTTCCTTTGAGCGCAAACACTAACCTTTGTTCCCTTTAAGCGTCTTACTTTACTTCTTTTTGTCGCCTATCGTTTCTTGTCTTTGATTAGTTCGGAAAAGTTCATTTGATAGAGGAGATTTGTCCAGACCGGTCAATGTCGGATTATGCTCCTGGGGATTAAGTGGGATGATAAGATTATCGGTTCGACTTTTCGCATCAAGCTTGACATCCCCTTTTCGGCACATCCTAGGGCTTGCTTCGATTTTCGCTAGTCTAGAAAAGTAGTCAATCATTTAACAATTTTTCCGCATAATGAACTCAATAATATCTTCTTGCTTGTCTCCGAATGTCCACCAGATAGTGCACCATGAGATTGTCATAGGATATTTTCAGCTAATGTTACTCATAAAAATCAACCGGTAACGTGGTCGTCTATTTTGAATAATTAACACCGTTCACTAATCGTAATAGGTCCTATTGATCCTGTGGTATGGGAATGAATAAAATAAGTTGAGTTACATCCAGTTTTGTTGACCCAAAACAAACGTAGTTCGTTGGCAAATGAATTGAAAATCGGGCATCCATAGTCAATTTAAAGGCGAATAATAGTGAAATTTGTAAGGTTCTGTTGCCTGCAGTCACCGTTCTTTTATTGAATAGGTAAAATCCGATAAGCTAAATCGGTCGCTTTTTGGATCAATGCAACACAAACAACGGCCAACGAATGCTCAGGTTTCTCGAGGCCATTACAAAACATTCAATAGAAACCCTTTTCGACAACGAAAAGCATGTTTGGGAAAGTTTTTAATCACCTAGAAATCTAACGCGGCTATTTCAATTCACCGCTTTTCGAAAATCGATGTTTTTGGTGAATATAGTTACCGATCAGCGTGGCCCTTAGCGATCGTGGTGTTGCGTTCAGGCGAAATCGTCGGAGAATGCAATTTGTTCACTAGTGTAGCACAAATTGCTTGTCTCAAGTTAAACAAGCCATAAAATTTGTTCCTCTCTGACAAGTAGCCACGTGGATATAGAATACACAAATTAGTATTACTGGTGTCGGATGTATGCCTGACTGTTCCGAAATGAACAATGTAGCATGGTTTGTTGCTGGAAAATTTTGACATGACAAACATCATGAATGGAAATGTATTTAGTGAGCCGATATTTCGGTCACCTAGGATAAACGGTAACAAAACGGGTTAAGGTCTAATAGGTGCACAGATTATTTTGACATTCCATTTCAGCCATGATTCAGAAATGAATTTTTTATTTACTGATCACAAAAATCAATCGTAATTTTGATTCTGCCTGTCACGTTGTTCTTCGTTTATCGTCGGAAAACAAAATGTTACAACATAATTGGGGATGAGGCTGCGACCAGCATGTGACTATCAAACGAAAATATTGACAGACAGTGGGAGAAAAAGAAACAGTGAACTTCAGTTTGAAGTGACATCACGTCCATCACTTGACAGCTACTATTCCTGCAAGAGTTGTTGGATTTTGCAACATTTGCATTCAACGCGAGAATGAGTCAATCGCGAGTTGTTTCGGATAAGTGCAGCCCTGTTTACGCGTCATCCGTTGCGTTCTGATTCATAGCGTAAACAAATGAATCGCTGTGAGAATAAACAAGGCCGGCTGTTTCCATTCTTCTACTGGAGCTTCTTCCTCATCGTTCTAAACCCAACAGTTCGTAAAATGTAAACCACTTAACTCACTCATGTGTATCTCGTCGAAGCCAAAGCATAGGGTGGAATTTAGCTAATTGTTTTTAAAAAAAATATTTACTCTTCAAGCGAGGGAGAATTCACTTGGGGGAATAATTTCCATCCGAAAATGTAAAACGGGACAAGCATTTTTCCATTAAGAGACAACAATAAATGCGGAACACTGAGTCGCCTTTATCGAATATGTCAAGGCCGTTTGAAGACGTGTTACGGGACGCATGGATTTCACTTCTTCCCTTCGATTGTGATCGTAAAACGTCATAGGTCATAAAATTTGGGGAATACAATGGATTAGCCTAGAAGGGAAGTTTTTATTACTCAGTTACAGATGAATTGTGGCGAAGAAAGTTGTGTCGAATAATACCCGGGTAGACTAGTACAAACGTTCCTGTAACCAAATCCCGGACCAGTGCATGGTGGTAAGAATAACTTCACTGACAATCATTTGGGTATGCTCTCAGACACTCGGTGAGTCGAACAACTATGCATTCCGGCAATCTCTGCGTCACCGTAATTGCAAATGAACTGATAAACAACGTGTGAGACACTAGGATCGGCAAGGAGGCTCAAGTGATTCTGAAAGACTAACTAACCATTTGATTGTTTAGGGTAGACGCAACTGTGCCGTTGGTTAGGCGTATGGACAAATAAACGGTTACCTTGAAATTCCAGTGCAATAAAAACGTGATTCATTTCAACTGCTGCCTAAAGCTTATCGTGTTTCAATTTTACGATCAGAAATAGCAAACAAGATGCCTCTATCACGGGACAATTGTCTTTGTTCATTCTGGAAAAAGAAATTATTTAACTGTTAGAGATATCCAATTAGAATAAAGTACAGATTGTACCCGAGAACTTGTTCTATTTGATGTGTAATATGGAAATATGCATTGAAAGAAAATACAACATTACCTGTCAACGGGATAACAGATTGACGTTTCGGTTTACCGAGGGCAATCGCCTTCGAGTAAGTTTTTGAAGCCACCTTGTTCTGCTTTCTCATGAAAGATATGTTTGTGTAGGTACTGCTTATCGAGATCTGGTTCACATTGGGTTCCTTTCGAGTCGTCCGTTTCAGACTGTGACCAGTGTAAGACTGCATCAAACATTTTCCCCTTGCATACCAATTAAAAATTTGGCTCCCTTGATGGGGCCGGATAAAACAGCGCGATTTATGTTGTCCTAAGGAATGGTTTGAGCTGCTTCTTCTGGCCCCAATGCATTGAGTATTCCGCGTTATGTTTGGAGAGCGAAACACTGTGAACAGTGTCCCTTTGTTGGGTGGAAGACCAGTGTAATGAGCTTGTTGTGAGCTATCATCCTTGATCTTATTCTGTAAGTGAAGAAATTGGCCGTTGCGTAAACTGAGCTTCGTTGCACACTGACCTCCTTTTGTGTTGTCCGTTTTGTATTGTGACCGTTGTCAACCTCCATCGAAAAACGCTTCTTCACTTCCGTATTATATTTTCAACCAAAATGGGAAACAATTTCCTAATAGGTTGCCCTAGTTTAACCGAAATGTCAGCTCAATTTCAATTCCATCTACAGAGTTTCCTTGTCGATGGATGTCGGATTCAATACATCTGAAGATTACCTTTGCAGGTTGGATTGGTAAAATTGATCGCATTACTAGTGTTTCTTCGAAAAGCACCTGACAAAAGCAATGTGACAGACTGGTCGTGCAAGTCGTGTCTTGCACTGTTATTGTGTACAAACACGATCACATGCAGATTTGGGCGTTGTCAAAATTGATTGTTTTGGCTTTTGTTTGATGCGTCAAGTATCGATGTCAACAATGAATTGCTAGATTTTGAATAATTGTTCAAAATAAGACGTTTTACATTACCCTTGGGAAAAATAAACCACAGACAAAATACCGTTTCCATTTCTAGTCTTACATTGTCCAAATATTTTTACCCACTTGTTGACGGTACTAATCAAGATAAAAATGGCGAAAGATATGTATGAATGCCGATATGGTTCGGCTGTCCTACGTTCACTATATTGAAGGTAATGGAAAATGGAGCACTTTGACCGGATGAATTGCTTTCCGTGATCAATATCGATTGTGTACATTGCACAACAAAATTTGGTAACTGATTGTTCGTCGCCCTCTCAAGTACTTGATTCACTTGAAATCTGTTCAGAAAATAAAATGAAAACAAATCCCACGAGGCAATGACAGAATCATTCATCTAATAGATTAAACAAAAATGAATCAAACTATTTCGAACTTTTATCGATAAAAACCGTATAACCTCGAGAATTGTTTCTGGCAAACAATCAAATGATTATTTGCTTCACTTCTACCGTTCCGCCCATATCACACATTTCTATCAGTTTATTCATTGTTCCCGCTAGGAACAAATAAATATCCACGGGTAGTGTTGACACGAAATAGTAAACAATTGGATAGAACAATTGGACGGTGACCTTCGATCGTGTAATCAGTGGAATTTCGGTTTGCTCATTCGGTTTATGACAGCCTAGTAAACTGCTGCGCAATCCGTTCATTGGAATGCATTCAGTCCCCCTAAAATGTGTTTGAACTCGGTTAATCTTTTGCTTTTTTCGACGGGTCATCTTGTGTAAATTTTTCAGTCGCACAGGCAAAGGTCGTGTATTCGTTAAACCGCTTGCTCACGGATTCTTGAAACCAATGTTATCCAGATCTGACGGTTGGGAATTAGTAACTAAGCCAACGATTTGAAAGATGACCTTTTTTAGTATGCCATGCGTTATCAAGTTATGATTTTACTCGGGATGTGTGGGATCGTGTTGTCTTCCAAATTAAAACGCATCCAGAGTTTCTCATATTCCTATGAACGAAATTCTAACCAAACTGATGTTCCCTTTTTGACAAAACTCCGGACGATCGGAAGTAGAATCTGATTGGCCGGCGGTGGCCAAGCGGATAAGGCAGTGGCGTTCGGACGTGAAGGTCGTGGGTTCGAATCCTCCCACCGCCAGGTCAACTTCCCCACTTGACAGCCCTCTGTTGGCCGCTGTCCCCTTCCTGAAAAATGATGTACATTGTTGTTTCATTAATAGAGGAAGTGAAAGATAAAAAATTAAAAACTCTTGCCACTGTGAAACTATGAATGGCCGTCGCTAACCTGCTTTTGAATAGCAACCCTTAGATTGGCAACTGTATTCGTAGGCAATGTGTATCTTCGCTGTCCACCGAAAGTTTCAAACACACGGATAAAGGAACAAAATTTCCCCGGGATCACACGATCGGTTTTGCAGTTATTGCCGTTTGTCCGGTATGCACACTCGGTACTGTCTTGTTCAACCATTCACATTCTTGTAGACTTTTTCATTAGTTTTTCACTAGGATCATTTTGGAATCATCATATAAATCTTAAATCGATCAGTCAACCATTCAAAGTCCTAATGACACAGATGTGACTTTGTTGAGATGTACAAATATCCTCGCCCGCTGAATTTGGCGATATAATGCCAGTAGAGGAACACACAGTTTCAAGGAAACTGAATAAATATAGTCGACTGAAATGTTGGAGACGACTGAACAACTATTGACTATAGAGTCTGCTGACACCAAATATGGGTTGAGGACGGTGATTTTACCAAGGTCGTGAGTGTAAGCTATTCTTCGAAGTAATCTGATAATAAAAATTACTGAAAAGGTGTTCTCCGTCTTGCCTGTTTCCACCTCATCATGCACGGTTCAATTAGCTGCAAAGTTGGAAACTTGTTACGCTCCAAAAGGCTAACGAGTCTCCCTAATTCATATATTTTCGTGTCTGAAACCGAAAGCTCAGTTTGTCCCCAATGCTGATAATCCGGTAGGAAAATAGTTTTACTCAAAATTGAGCTAACAAAAATGTAACCCTATTTATGTGCAATTTTCAGAGCAAGAATGTTTTCTCTCAATTATTAAAAGGGTGAAATAACAAAGGTGTAAGAAACAACTGCGCTGGAAATCTGTGTCCAAATGTATTTATTTCGATTTGGCAGGCAGCGGCCAAGCGGATTTAGTAAAGGTGTTTGAAAGTGCAGGTCACGGGTTCGAATCCTTCCGCCGCCGGTCAACATCCCCACGTGGCAGCGCTCTGTTGTCCGCGGCCCCCTTCCTGAAAAATGATACACATTATTATTTCATTAGTTAGAGGAAGTAAAAGTTAAAAAAATAAAAGATTCAAGTCAACACCGGTCCATGCAACTGTGAGCTGAACACTGCTGACCGCAAGTTCACCAAAGTAACAGGATCAACCTCCATCTCCGTGACCTGTCGGTGCGCCTCGGCTGGATTTATCTATGGTCGTATAGCCATGCACTTATCACAAATTGATCGAGAAGTTTGACCATCGACTAACCAAAGACGAAACGGGGGTGACTGGGCAACAGTCGCATCAAACTAGACCGAACGAAAAATAGTGTCGAACAAGCGCTTTTTCAGTTATTCGTATTCATGCCAATATATGACATTAAATTTGGTCTAGAGATGGTTCAAAGGAAATTGTCGGTTTGCAGTCACATCAGTTCACAACTCTAAAAATGCGTCTGTATGTATGTGTAATTGATCAAAAACGAGCTTGCCTGCCATGTTGTGTTGTTCTCAATGTGTTCTGTGGGATTTTTCAAACGTTTGAAAAATAGTATCTTGAAACAAACGGACGATTGCATGAAAATCGTCTCTATATGATAGAAAGCTTGTTTTCAGTTTGCAAAATAGAATGCTCGAGTTATTGGCCATTTGTTGAGCCGTTCACTTTTGGACGTCTTGCAAAAGTTTTGTTGACTCGGATTAGAAAACAGCCCTACGGAAAGTGTGACCGTTTACTGTGGGATAACTGGGTAACGATACCATGTTTGCATTTCTTTTTTCGCAACCTTTTTTGGAACACACAATGGTTCCCAAGTTATTTAAGGTTTTCCATTTGATCTCAAAATCAGATCACTTAGGAACGAAGTATAGTTTCTCATTTCGCAATTTGATTTTCACCTTGTCTAAAACACGCTGCACAAAACTCTTTAAAGTCTACTCACCTTCTAATTAACCTCGGAGTCATGTCTTGTTTAATTTATTATTTCACAATATGTATCCGGTTGGTAGCTTTGACGATAGCGCTCACCAATTTCTGACTGTTGTACAGAACATACTTAGGAAGTAGGTATATTATGTAACCGCATGTTCAATCCTACATCTGTTGATATCGAATATTTGACTAATTCATTGTAAGTGTGTGGCGTGTTAGTCGTGATCAGTCGATCAAACATGAACTTGTTAAAATCACCGCTTACAACGCAGATCATTGTGATTCCCATTGCAATGTTCTGAATGGATAACCACTCGCAATACTCCGTTGCTTTTGTTTGCCAATTCAAAGCTTTTGAGTTCATTGGAAAATGAGAATGTTTACTACTAACTAATACCGTTGACATCACATTAGTTCTTTTGCTCGAAATGATTATCCCATTCCAATGGAATTTCCTAGTGTCATCTTACCTTTTTACCTGATTCAGGAGGAATCACGTTGTCCGAATTGTTTTTTATATTGCTTTTGACGTTTGTCCTTCTGTCAACCGATGCGGCCCTTCAGCAAATGACGTTTGCAATCTGACGGACACCGGGCATTACAGATGCTACAGACCCGGGGGCTTAATAATATTACATGAGTATATTTTAACCCGTATAGTTGCTCAACTCATGTGACATCAGGGTAAATGGCCAATCTATCAAAGTGATCGACCTCCCATATGGGATTGGACTAAGTCATTCTGTTTAATGGAGCAACCAACCGTGATTCCAGTCGGCAGCCTACGTCCGCAAAACCTCAGTGGTTTCAATTACAAGCTATTTAGAACGTAATCACGCAACAGTCCAAAAACTTTTATTCTTAGTAAAAAGATGGAATACCCAATCGTCGCCTATATGGTCACCTAGACTGTGGACTATGTCACGAGATTGTCAAACAATTAAATATCTACCATCAGTTCGATGAAAGAAGAATATCAGCCTGTTTATTAAAAACATTCGAAATAATCACGTGATGAGAGTAAAAATCAAAAGTTTGCTGAGTGACCAAAATGTTCCGAATTAATCCAGACGCAATTTATCACAAATCCCAGTGATAAAAGTGGTTCAGTTGATTGGCCGTCTGTTGCTTTGAAAGTTCGATGTGTCATACAAAATACCACTTATCTGCTAAGCTAATGAACATTTGCTAAACAACTACAAACAGATTAAAACTAATGTTATTCATTTATTCGCCGACGTGAGAAGCATATTATGAAAATCAGTACCTCTTATTGTGCGGGCACATTCGCAAGTCACCTTGTTTGCAATCAGATCACGTGAATTCAAGCATTTGTCAACGAGTTTCGGCTATGAGTTATGAACATCTATTCTGTGTAAAACGCCTTTTCTTATTTCGATTTTTATTTAGAACTGTGTGAAGGGAAATTTTTTGCGGATGTTACTTTAGGATTGACGGTTTGATTGCAAAAAGATCAAGGGAAATATAATGACCATGAGTCGCCCGAATTCGATGGAAATGGAACGTTGTTCGTATGTAACCTTGAACATACTGTTGTGTATGTTATCCATGTGCAAATCTTGTACAACCTTTTATCATCTTCCCTTCTTGGCCAGTGGACCATTTTTTTCCTTAGGAACCGCATCTCTGTCACATTGTTCTCTCAGATTTATTCGTTGTATTCACTTTTGTCGACATTTTTCCTTCACTGATTTGGGATAAATCGACATACTGGAATTGACGATTTTGGACAAAACCACTTGATCAAGTGGTTTGACAGTTTGACATTTGACAGTTTCCATCAAAACTCCAGAGGCAAGAGCTTGCGTTTTGGGTGTTGCTCATTTTTATACTTTTACAACCAAATTTGTGAAATGCCAAAACGAAGAGGTGCAAAGAAACGTGTGTCCTCAGCCGACCGATCTGTTAAAATACTTTGATACACTCTCAATAAACAAGAAGATCACCGGGTACATCCTTGACGTTTCTAGGCTCAAATCCGTTTTCTCGATCACACTTTTTGGACTTGTCAGCACAAGGACCGGGACAGTTTTGTTTGCCCGTTTCGATAGCTGTTTAGCACATCACCAGCACTATCTCTGGTGCAATGAAGAGCATCAATTGCGTCGGCTTCAAAGTAGAGTGAAAGACTAATAACGATTTCGATTGTTACTCACTTATCGTCAAATACCTCATAAAGTCATTCCGTGTGCCATGCAAAAGTTGTTATTTTATGACCGATATCAATAATGAAAACCATATTGATTCGCCTATTACATCCCAGACTATCTTCACGAAGACGTTGGTCCCAGTGCCTTAAAGTACGTGGTCAGAAACTAGTGACCTCGTGTGATGACAATCCGGACGATTGACCGTGCAACACTGGCTCCTCATTTCCGCGTTGAGCCTCTGGTTATTCAATGACTGAGCGGCCAGCTGAATGGGTTTGCGATAAGTCTACTTGGTTGGTTGGCTAAACGATAGCAGATTTGATTGTTGCTGCCTCGTTTTTCACGTCTGAACGTTATGGTCTGATGGTGAAGCCACGGGTTTTGATGTCACAAACACAGTTGGCGTACAAATGGTTCCAAAAAGGACAGTTTTCCACCAGAAAAGCTTAATATGATAGTAGAACAGTTTTTCGAGAAACGAATATTTTTAGCATTTTCAGGAAATTATTCACCTTTTGAGGTTATCGCTCAACTCATCACTAGGCAACCATCGAAACTTCATTCATGTCAGAAATCATCAGCAGTGCATATCCACCACTCCTGGAACTGGGGCGTGAACTCGGGGCGAACAATTTTGAGTTGAATACCATAGCCTTAGCCTTAGCGTTTATTTTCTGCGACATGGTAAAGTGAATATTTGATGATAACATTGTTATATGAGCGGGAAACCAGAAAAGTGATATTTATGCTCATATTTCTTCCAGGGGCGTACGGGAACGACTATTTCGTTTGTTTAGACAATGCCTTCGCAGTGTCAGAATTCCAACCGTCGATGACACGACGTTGGTTCGGAGCGTCGGATATTTTGGATGCTCAGTACGTAAATCGATTTGCCTTTCTGCATAACTTCTGATCCCCTATGCTGAACGGAAGAAAACCTCAAGATTTTGGAGCTAATATCATAGAAGAATAGTTTCTGTTACCGTTTGGTATACAAGTGCAAATTACAACACCAAAGGTTCTCGTTCTGTCCAGTGCGTCCAAAATACTCCTGCGTGTGTTTGCGCTTAACTGCACTTGGTCATTATCGTCGACAGCACTACTGACGGAAACACTAGTCAAAGTCAAAGTAAGTGGAAAAATACATCGTTAATTTGTTCGAAACTTGTCCATTCTGAAACAAACAATGTATGAGCCGCGGAGTGAGGAGAAATTAGGAAGGGCTGTATCAATCGTGAAGATCAACCAAACTACTAAACGAGTTACTTATTTTGTAAGCACAATTACAATATGTATTACGGAATCGAGAAATCAAGCCATGTTTCACTTAGGCTAATTCGGTCGATATCGTTTGCCTTGCAAAGTTAACTACGGATATGTGCTATATATGGAGGAGAAACGCTCAATGAACTGTTCAGAGTCTCTCCGGTTAGCTTAACGAATAGGAATTTCTGGACAAGATCGTTTGTTTAAAGTTCACGTCCAAGTTCGGGCGTGGTGCACATGCACCAGAGATGATTTCCAACCCCGGGCAAAATAATTATTTAGTGATTTCGCAAATTCCTATTGAAAAGCTGAGCTTTGATAATGACGTTCTACACAACTGCTGGTGTCCGAAGGATTTGTCTTGTATGATTTAGTGAATACTGACCACCGCAGATTTTGTCCAGCGGATATAGAGTGATCAACATAGCTTATGAATTAGGCCAGCGGTCATCAGCTGTCATCGGTTTGTGTGTGTCATATTTTGCTTTGGTTCCTTGAGGGTGAGTTCGTTTGTTTAATGGTTTAAATTGGAGCTCCGAAAGACAACCTCGATTTACTTACACAGATAACCCAGCTAATTTTGTTTACTCAAAAACCGATACCATATTTTGCGTCATAATGCATGCACGGGAAAACTCCATCATGGACAGTTTTATTCACAAAAAACCATGGAATAGAATTTCTTTATTTTTAACACACCGGTTTCCCGATCGATTGAATTTGCGTGATTGGAGCCGACAGCAAATGATACTTCAGAGTGAAACATGAGCGTTTTCTCCAGCTAATCCCGCATCTCAGCAATATCTTGGTTAGTGAGTTAGTAAAGTGATAGAAACTTTCACGTATGTTTTCATTGTTATTTATCCAACTGCGATCTTAGTGATATGGCGATAAAAGATGACTTTTACCAGAAAAAGTTTGAGCACAGTTGCTCGGATATCACCTTTTTCTTCCTCCGAATTTGCTATTGGTCCAGTTTCGAAATTTTGCCACCGGTTTTGTTAGTGATTTTGAGTCATAGTGCCGCGAGAAAAAAACTCCCAAAAATTTTCAAATGATGACGTACAGACAACATGTGGATAACCCTGACTATTTATGTCAAGCCTCATTCGGCTTCTTCCCGTTTACGTTATCTTCTTGAAAAGACACTTGTTTTTCTCTTCTCTTTTCGTGAGAATTCCCGGGTTATTTTGAAGCAGTTTCCAGTAACTATCTTTAAATAAGATTTCCCTTGCAAAGTATTCTCTGCCCGTGGAAATCCCATTTGGCTAATTGGCCGTAAATTGTTCCTATTTCAGATCGGTCCACTCGCATCGATGAAACATTTCCGGTCTAGGTGGAACGTCGCATCACATCACCATCTGACCATGACGTTTTGATGTTGTCATTGTGTCAACGTGCGCAGAAATTTCAAAATAAATATGTACATTTTCCGACTAATGGATCAATCGATGTTCACTGAACCGGTGCATGTGCCCCGGTGTAATGTTAGAGCAAATTTAAGTTATTGCTGGCTATTTTCCGCAAACGCGAACAAACAGGCTTACTTGAATTCACTAGTGTGAAATTGAGCAAATTTTCTTGACTTTAATAATGATAAATGCAGCGATAAGTTGATCAAAGCGACGGGTGTAACGGCATTGCTAATTGGGACAGGAAATTCTTCCTCGAAACCATTTCACATTTTTCGCCCGAGATTATGGCTTCCATTCATTTCCCCTAATTATATATCTATCAATCTGATGTTCACCTGAAAGAGATACCGTTCCGACCGCTAGAAGTTGGTTTTGTGCTCAACCTTACACGCTAAAGTGGTTTTTTTAGCCTTACTTTTTCAAGGCTTGTTTGAAACATGAGTTTAATGAATTGGACATGTCCCGTAGTCACTACGGTACTCCACTTGGGAAGATGCGAACAGACCCGCTTGACTGGAAAACTTGGAATGACATAGAACCACATGAGATCTCAATAGGTCGCGTGTGGAAGCCAGCAGGACAACATTGATTTGCCGTTCCCTAGCAAACTGACCAACAGATCTGTGATTCGAACCTCTGATCCATTCGGTGACAGATGCTTTATCCTTCTGGCTTCTTCCGGCAATAGAGCGTAATTCCCCTGTTCACCCTCACTTCGTCTCTCGACGTCCGCTCACCTTTTGATCCCTTCGAACTTTTGCAGTTTTTTTCTCCTGCTCTATGCTGACCGTGTGGTGCCGCTGACCTTCGTCGATGGTAAAGTATTTGTTGTCATACGTGGGTGTGGGCGCTTCGGTTGGCTTGTACACCCTCGGGTCGTAGTCTAGTTTTAAGACCTATTGTGATTGGTTGATAAGGGCTCGAATGAAAGTGAGTTTCAGTGAGCTCCCGCACGAGCTTCCTCATTTGGATCTGCGCTGATCCCCTGCGGTCCGTTCTCTCTGAACTATCTTGATCACTGTTTGTTACATCGAAAAAGAACTGGATCAGAACCACTTCTTTTCTTCCTTTGTTATCTTGGCTATGACTTAAAATAAGGCATTTATTCCATTTTAAATTTGCTTTTCAACTACGGGTAAATCACCCACTCATTTACATTGGTTTGGAAACTTGGGCACCTGTTTTTACGAGCCCTTCCATTGCCGGGCAGCTGCTCACTTGCAATGAGCTTTCCATTTGGTAGAATATAATGTTCGTTAGCAAAAGCCTCCACTGCTATCCAAAATTGTGTGGTCTTTGTTGCGAATGCACAGATCCACGATTACAATTGTGTTTACTCCATCTTTGTAAACCGCTCTGCTCCTCCCGATAATATAGGGAACATGTATCTGTTAGGCTACTAAATGTTACACCCATCTTAGGCTGGGTTTGTTCATTTTCATACTTGAAATGACAGAAATAACAATGGCTTTCGCATATGGATTGCCGACGATTTGGTTGGTAATATCTTGGATGATGATGCTGACAATACTTCGACTGATGTTGCTGGCAATGATGAGGTTGACGTGGATGATTGTGGTGACGATGGGAACAGAAAAAAACTATCACAAATAATTTTTATGAACATCTTTAAGAATAGGAAAGCGAACGAAGCACACGTTTGAAATTTATGGACCGAATTTCAAAACCTCATGCTAATCCAGTCTATTTTCCAATCACGGTGGATGGTATTTAATTGTGTAACAAAAATAATCCCGTCCTTAGGCATAGAATCTACTGTACACCCCATGGACATGACTGACGACTGATCGTTAGACGTGACAAAAGCGTGCGATTTCTGTTCGAAAAGATGCTACAAGGCGGCCTCAGTAAATTGATGCCCAACTTACCGGTTCACGTGGTCGACACATGCAACCGGCACGTCCGAATCGTTAACTTGTCTGATTCGACTAGAATGAAGACAAATGGAGACTGTCAGAGTCTCGCGTGTCGATTAGTGGACAACATCTCGTACAGAAAACTGTGCTGATAGTAATCAGTCCAAATACATTAGTTACACCTGTAATGGTCTTTCTGTCGAGGAAACATCAAAGCCCAATGGACAAAAGCATGCAGTTTACGTGCTTAATAATAGACGTTTTCAAATCAATTTATGACTGTTTCATTGTTCCGGCCGAGGCAGATGGCTAGTATGTGGTTAAGTGTACGTGTTTTGATGCGCATTTTAAGATATCGCGGGATTGTTCGTTGAGAGCGTTCCCGATCAAATGAGCATAAAACGTAGCATGGGTAAGTTAGACGCTAATATTAATCAAAACAATTTTTAGTTATGAAGTATTTTACGTAAGGACCTAGACTAATTTCTGTTTACTCGTCATTCATTCTACCACTACCTGTGCAAATGAAATATATGGTAACGGAATGACAACTATAACATTCGTAAACACTCTAGGCTTACTAATAATGTCGACGAAAATTCGACAGTCACATGTAAGGCCTGTATATTTTAGAAATATACTGTTTGCTGATACTGATCAACTGGAGCGCCCAATGTGAATCGGAAATTGAGACGGATTTCAAGCAAACCGTCTGCTCTGTTTTTGATCTGTCATCCCAGACACAAAATCTGATGCTATTCACCAGCATTTGAGCCGCATGGTAAAACCGAATTGCTAGGGGATTTCTATAAATCTCAGTCACAAAGCTTCTGCAAACAATGTATTGTTTCATTCTTGAGGGCTGCAATGTGACGAATTTGATTGAACATTTTCCATCTACGTCGCAGCTGTTTGCGATTCTTTTACGTCACAAATCTATACACAATGTATAACCATGCCCTCTGCCTCGAGAAGTCAATCTATCTATCGGTGGAATCAGGCGAGAAAAAATTTCCTTATTCTGTAAAACCAGTTACCGACCTATAAAATCTTCCCGGTAAAAGATACTTTCATAATCGTTCCAAATATCTGACTATTCACGTACATTTGTAAACTTATACAGTACAACAGAATCGATGCCTCGACTAGCCAAAATGTATGCACCTCTCTGGTACACGTGACCCTGTATATTTGTGTACCGTGAGAAAATAAGTCAGGCGCAACTACTCTGAGCAGGCTAGGTTAAAACAATGAGCAAACTACAAGTTGTTCACAATCGATCAGTTTAATCACATCCCATACGTTGATATCTTTTAGTCAAGCAAACCGTGTGTTCACCCACTTGCTCGCTTCGGAGCACAAACAATGCGAAAGAAATAGAGAGATTGAGAAAGCAGGAGAAAACACTGGCGCGCACACTGGGAATTCAATGCCAAAACTAGCTCAATTGAATTGCCAAAGAAAAAACAACGAACGTGTGTCGTTTGTGTTATTGTTCAATCGAAAGTGAAAGACAAACGGAGACGACAAGAGCAAGACTGACGATGATGATGAAGAAGATAATGATGATGATGATGATGATGATGATGATGATGATGATGATGATGATGAGGGATGATTGATGATTGATGATTGATGATTGATGATTGATGATTGATGATTNTGATGATGATGATGATGATGATGATGATGGTGATGATGATGATGATGATGATGATGATGATGGTGATGATGATGATGATGATGATGATGATGATGGTGATGATGATGATGATGATGATGATGATGATGGTGATGATGATGATGATGATGATGATGATGATGGTGATGATGATGATGATGATGATGATGATGATGGTGATGATGATGATGATGATGATGATGATGATGGTGATGATGATGATGATGATGATGATGATGATGGTGATGATGATGATGATGATGATGATGATGATGGTGATGATGATGATGATGATGATGATGATGATGGTGATGATGATGATGATGATGATGATGATGATGATGATGATGATGATGAGGGTGATGACGATCCTAATGCTGATCGTGAAATAGTGGGCGAGAGGGATAGAGGCAAACAGAGAGAAAACATAGCATAGGAACTAGAAATGACAGAAAAAATAGAAAAGATGCGAGGCTGATGCAAGGGTGTGCTTGCCTTCTGTTGTTGTTTTGTTTGCTCGTTGGTCCGATTTCACTTCCATTTATTCTTTCCATAACGCCTTTTCGTACTAGTCTGATCAACAAAACATATATGTATATATATATCTCATTTCTTCACGGATTTCCGGTCGAAATGCCAATTTTGACAGTGCACACATCGAATTCCTGTTCCGGTTGTTTGTGTACAAAGTTTGGAAAAGTTGGGCCAGAATATGAGCAGATACGGGATTCCATTTTATAGTGATTGTTTGCCCGGCTTCTTTTTCCAGCCTCTTTCTCCCTATCTCTGTCTACCATTCCAGATTGTTTAGAAGACGTGTATGTTGGCAAGAAGGCGCGCTTGTATATGTGTATATTCATCTATTTTCAGGTTTAATAGGATTGGAAGCAAAGTGGTATTTCTGCTTGTTCGTTTTTCATTTTGTTCTAAGTTTTATGGTATTTCGTTGGACAGAAATGTGCATGAGTCTTTGATCGATAAATGCAATTCTGTTTCGCGGGGGGGGGGTACGGAAGTGTGACCGAGAGGGGGGGGAGGAGGCGAAGTGCAGGTGGTGGGGAGGGCTAGTTGCACCAATTGCCTATGTAATTGGTACATGTAATCTAAATTGAGCTGTTTAGTTTAGATCATCCAATTTGATTCTCCGGCTTGAATGTTTGCAAAATTGTTCAAATGAATGAAAATGAAAACTAGGGATAAATGAGCGACGTATTGTTTTTTTGAGATAGGTTGGGTTCGATGTCGCAAAAAGACGAAAAATAAAGTTTGAATGACTGACTGTCTAATTTTGATTTGTTCCGTTGTGCGGGGATTAGAACGAGAGCCACAGGTTTCAAATAATAGTATTTGGAAATAAAGATCAGTTCGTCTCAGGTTAGATTGGGCCCAATACGAACGCGGGTGTGTATGGACAGGGGCTTGCAACAGTTGAAAGGATAGACCTCACTGGAACTATGTCCATTCTGAGTAGTTCACCTTGCTTAAAGATTTTTCGAACTCAATGTGAAAAATGTTGCATACTGGGAAACATCTATGATGGTGGGATAGATACGTTCTTTTGTGCAAATTTGTCGTAAGGTCCGACTTTCCAGTTTGTGTGGTTCCGGTTTAGACATTCGCGTATCACTCAGATTTTACCTCTTCCCGTACAGTGAACATATTGGTGTTCCGTTCTGTTCCTGGTACATTGGCGAGAACATTCACATTTTTGTCATCGGGGCTCAGTGGCAAGACAACAACCATTCTAGTTCGGTCAACTTTAGCAAACGTTTCGCCGACAAATTTCGACGGAGTTCTTTCCGACCGGGATGGCTGAGTGAGATTGGACGCGCTCACTACTGCTGGTAGGCAGGAATGCAAAACAGAACTTTGAAAAATGCCCGGTTAAGATAGCAAATTGACGGAATTGATATGATCGGAATTCAAGATACACTGGGTCCGGCTGCAAATCGTTAGTCACAAACGACAGACTGTCGACCGCAATTGGTCCATCAAACCTGATTCTAATGGCCGAATTAGCAAGCAGAGATAGTTATGGATGTAAAGCAACCAGAACTCTGCAAACTTTTGTTTCCAACGAGTTAAACAATTGAAAGTTGACAAAAATGACGTGCTGTTTGCGGTTGTCCACCAGTTCCTCTGAGACCGTCGGCGGAATGTGAACCGATTCAATACGTCTAGCTTTGGTAGTATGATGAAATAAATCCTTGCTTGGGTGTGAACAGATAGAATTGCAAAACAAAAATGGCAAATTTCGTTGAGCTATCAATTTTTGCAAAACGAAATAGGTGAGCTGCATGGAACCAGGAGTAATATTAGGTGGATCAAGAGACTTAGTTGGCTAGTGTAGCTGTAGTTGTTATGAATCACACTTTGTCTCTTGAAACCGGTCAACTTTGTGGCGAATAACTCGGACGTCTTCCCTGGTGACCTGGGGGCAAAGTCAAGCTGTCTATGTGTGGACGATTCAAATATCCAGAATGATTGTAGCCAACGTCGGACGAGTTGCGCAGCAATGGTGTATTTGATCGACGTTTATTTGTGGATGCCACAGAACCGGGGAAATTGGGATTGCTTGGATCTGTCTGTCCGAACTGTGTACCCATTCCACTAGCTGTTGACGCAAGCATTCCGTATTCGACCGCATAGCGCTGAGAACGTAGTCTAGCATTTATACCACGGCACCGACAAAGCAGAATCTCCTTGAAAGGTATTCGGAACTCTTGATTAAATATGGCGTAGATAATCGGATTCAAAGTTGAATTGATGTATCCTGCGTCAAAAGTAATCAAGGATATGAACCAAATAATATGATAGTGTTGTTCACAAATGATTCTGTAAACTTTTATATCCGTTTCTGGATAACATGGTTGCGTTCACAAAATAGTCAGTATACAGATAATTAGAAAGCCCACATCTATTAGAAACTGTTCACCGAAAATTTGCACAAACCTCAAAAAGCGAGTCGCGAAGAATGATCCTCGTATGCAAAATCAGTTTAATCCACTTAATCCTCAAATTTCGTCCTTTATAAATGCGAAAGTGAGGAAAAAGTGCAAATCGTCCCAAGAAACCTCCTTTATTCGGATCAAAGCGTTTAACTTTTGACACGTGTCCTGCTTCCTTTTAGCCTGTCATTTCCGAAACAGTATAACAGATTCAAATATGCATATTCATCTGTTAACTAGCTGGCTGGCAAGATATTCTGGCTCTTTTGATTTTTCCACATGATTGGATTGATATTCGGTATTGCTTAAATGGTCCTAATCATTAGGAGAAGGAGATTGTATCTAAACGGCAAAGAATGATTATGGTAGTGGAATCTTGCATTAGCGTACCTTTGATTCCACGGTATCACTCACAATTCAGGATTATGTCAACCCAGTTGGGAAATTCTGAGCAGAAGCGTGCTTGTCATTGCCTACTCCGCTCAGTCCAATGGGCACCTCGGTCGTGATTATCCTGCATGGTGACCAATGCAGTATGGAAAATCTGGCGCTTATGCAATTCACCGAGGTTTGTGGACGAGTTTGATGGGGAGTATAGCCGCTAATTAGGGGAATGATTGGGGTGTTTAATCAAATCCTTTAGTTCTAACAAGTACTTCTCCACAATACAGCGAGAAGTGACCGAGTAGAAGTCTACTGATGTGAACTAACTATCATTCCGCCGAAAAGTTAGACGAAGTTGGTAGCTCTAATTAGCCTCCCACCTGGAATACCATGAAACAATTGTGTCAAGCATAACTAGATCCTCAGCTTGATGTAAGCCATCCTGTATAGCTAAGCGGATCAAGTAGCCATGCACGTGGTCACACCATGTCACGATGCAATCTCATTGTGACTGATCTTTCACTATCCATCGTTCTTTTTCTCTCTGACTGATTGGTGCCATGCAGTAGCAACCAAAACTAGAGCACGTTGGCGCAAAGTTATTGATTTTACAGCCGGTGGCGACCATATTCTTAACAGATTCGAGCGGTACTAATATTTCAAGAGGTTGGACAATCTAAGTTGGTGAAATACATTAATATAATCTGCAAATATTCCGATTCTAATGTCAGGCGGCAAAGCAGTGGTATTTCTGGTATATTCATACGAATAAACGTTGCGAAAAAGGTAACATTCATTACTCTTAAATATAAGGATATGGGTTCGGAAAACAGGGAGTCATAATTAAACGACCGCAGGATGGATACTATACAGACTATTTGAATTGATCTCCTGTTTCCGATACATGGAAAGTCACTTCGATAAACCATACATGTGATGCTTATCAGTGTAGCGGTATCATGGCGGTTTCATCAAAAATGTGTGCTAACAACTTTCATTGCCATTAGCCCTTCCGGAGTCACAACGAAGTTGATTGATTGTTTTACACATATCACGAATTCATGCAGCAACCCATTTTGGAAAAGCAAATTTTTGTCTTCAAACAACTGTCGGAAATTTGGATGGTTTCCTGAATGGGTATCCTAATTACAGACACGACAATCATTTTACAGGGCATTTGATTTAAATTCACAATGGATCTATTTCTGGACCTACTTCATTATCAGTCGTAGACTGAAAGGAATCATTCGCGGGTTAGTTGGGCTCGAGCTTCACGAACGTCACCTACTGATCATCCATGTTGACCCATGGGATACTACATTCCATGGTAAAATCCTGTGTACTAACAAGATATAATGACTGAGGCAGGTAATCTAAGCAGCATTGAACAGCCAGTTTAGTCAAAGGTAACTCGGTAATTTTTGGTCAACTCAAGCAGGGGCCGTTGACATAGTGCTGGTACAAGCATCTTCAAGACCGAACACCCAGATTGACGCCAAGAGCTCTTCCAAGGTGTGTAGAATTGATGCGCTCTATCTGAACAAACATTCGAGTCCAGTGCTTTCCAAAACAAAGGTTGAATGGATAATCTGACGAGTGGGAGTGTGTGCGTGTGTGTTTGACGTTTGTGACCCGAAGGATTGTCAATAAGTATAGTCGATTATGCATATTCGTTGGAGTAGGAAAACGTCTCGTGCACAGACGACCGAATTCGCGGGTAATGCTGGTCACGGGTTATGCGCGCCGCGTATTCTCTTGCCCAGTCAACACCGTAACTTGTACACACCGTATCTGGTTTGATAGCACAGTCTCGATCCGGATGACATCGGTAATATCGTTACTTTGTGAATACCTCTGGTGGCTCCTTTAACGATAGCATCATCCAAACATACTCGTATCTATTTGACTGAGATTTCATTGAATTTACAAGAATTAGGAACTGGACGATAATAGAAAAGACCGATTGGGATCCGTAGTCTACAACGCAGGTTGTCAACAAATCCTCCTATCGTCGGTCAACTTCATCATTCGGTAGCCGTTTGTCTGCTGTCAACTTCGTGTTGAAAATGATTGATATTGTGGTTTCATTATTAATACTAATGAAAGACAAAGTAAATTAAGCGAAAGAAAATTCATGCGGGTGACTGTTCACTTGCCTTGCCTTATTGGATATGTCTGAAAGCGAACACACAACGGTGATCTTGGGCTAATTAATCCAAATTTGGTAAGGATCCGAATTCTATCGGAGTTCAAAGCATTCTCCGGAGTAAGCGGAATGTGATGATCCGGTCACTAAGGAAGATAAAATATTTTCTATTTCTCGGAAAGCATTTTAACTTATGCCGGTAAGTACAACCCATCGAAATTTGCCGGCGTCCAGTCTTACGGTTCAGACAAACTGGGGTTTAACCACTGCGCAACAGGTTGGGCCGGTGTGCCCTCGTGTGACTACTTACTTACAACCTTACCATGCTTGGTTCCTACGATGCATGCTGGCTGAAACTAACGAGATCTTTTACGGGCAATCTTCTCCAATTTTTCAAATGATAATTTTTCTGTCAACAATATTGGACTCACTGGAATGTACGGGTTTCGTGTAAAGAAGTCGTGACACGCAAACATCAAGTGGCAACATTTTGCCCGTTAAGTAAAGTTATCAAAGAGACCAACTTAGAAATATTTGTTTGAGATTTGCCGCAATGACCGTATTACTTGTTGATTGTAACCTAATTGCGGTATAGTATCGGCGAATTTGGTATAAACAGTGATTAGCTTGGAAGAGGCCACGGCTGATAACTGCCGAATTACCGGCAACTGCATTCTGTCTCATCACGTAGTGTGGATGACAGCGGACAATGGACCAAATGCTCGGGCAACTTGGTCGGAAAGATGCTTTACGAAAATTCACCCATTGCTTATCTACGGCTTACTTTGTTTGTGCGAAAGAAAGATTCAAAATCCACATTAGTGAATTAATAAATTTCGTTTTCGTGTCGCACTAGCACCGGTATGGAATTTAAAATGTTATGCAATAAGCACTCGAGACATTTTTCCCTTGTATTGTGTGGCACAATTTCCTTGGGTCTGCATCCATCCGAATTACGTCATTCCCGGAAAGATAAAGTCAAACTGGACAACTTTTGGACGAGTGATCTTCTAGCCGAGGTCTACGTTTCCTGAATTTGAAAACAAAACCCTTAAGAATGTCGTCCTAGGCGAGGCAGAACAAATGGGTCAAAATTTCCGTGGCTAAATACAAATATATATATATATGTATATACATATATATGTGTATTTATATATATATGAGAGCAGGTTAGAGAATGATGTTCTTTCTCGTAGCTCAGGTTCAACAGAATGGCATTGGTTTGTTCGCTGAGTTGGGCAATTTGGTTGCAAACGTTTCATCACCTATCGAGGTGACTCTGCCACAACATCAAAGCACTGACGAAGTCACCTCAATAGGTGATGAAACGTTTGTAATCAACTTGCCCAACTCAGCTAACAAACCAATGCCATATATATATATATATTTAAATGCTCACAAACCGTGACTTTAAAAAGCCAGGTGAATCAGTTAGCCGAAGTGGTGACCGTAGTTGGCAACATGTTTTACAATAGGTAAAACAGTACACACAAACACACACGCACCGTCAACTCTTTCGGAGTTATAGTATGACCCATACCGGTTAGCACTACTACAACGGTCATTTGGGTAGGCGTACAAATCAGGACATATCGTTTTTTGTTCACCCGGCCTTGTACCACTAATGGGAGAAACCAAGGCTGCTGTGGGAATTTCTAACCTCTATGATGGGAACCGCATGACAATAGCTGAAGAAATAAAGAACGCCATTAGGGTATACTGTTGCGGATGGATGAATATTTCATTCAAATTCAATATCTTGTCCCGTTTCGAATCTTATTTAATTGGCTGAAATGCATAAGAGACGTAAAGTTGTGACCCAAATCCTATCGGAAATATCTTTTTCCTTCAATGCGTTGTCTAAGACACAGTCAAATAATGGAGTAGTTATCTTTCAGTCAGCTGCATCAAATCCGTCAACTTCCCCGAGCGGCTGTTTTCTGGCAACCGTGGACCCCTTTCTTAAAATTTTGTGCACTGTTATTTTATCTAGAAGACAGTTAAGAAACGTGCGCCGAGTATTTTTCGTGCAATTCATAAAAAACTCAGGAAAAAATATACATTCATTTAGTCCTATTTCATATTTGCATTTCTTTGGTTAACTGCAATTTTCGTTTATATTTCGTCACACGTTAGAGGAATACGACACATACATAAAAGGTGCACGGCTTTTGATGAACCGCTCTAGCAAACCGCTGCAGTCGGCAAGCGGATTGTGGTTTTTTTAAACTAGGAAACGTGTTTTGTTTAAAAGAATGTTCATCTTACCCTCCCCAGCATCACCATCACCCGGCTCCATTTGTCTACGCCACTTCCTGTCTTATTGAGCCCCTCGTTCCGTCTGATAATTTGGGGTCTTCACAATCTTTCCCACAAGTCAGTGCATTAGTCTTCTTTCTAAGTTTTGCCAAGTTTTATTACCCAGTGCGGTTCTTGTCAGATCGGACGGAATCACCAAAGCACGAGAGCAAATGTTGCCGCACTGCATTTTTCATTTTGTCTGGACAGAATATTCACACAGCTTTTAATCAATGCGCCTTGTCACTGGTCAACATTAAACACGTGACCTGATGCCGAATGAATGCAATGGTAATCGGTCTGTCTGACAGATGCATTTGGGCGGGATAGATTCTGGACTAGGAAACCGAGGGAAGGAAATTCGAGATCCGGTGATTGTCCAATTGTACGCACTGAAGCTTAGCGCGGATCATGTTGCATTCGAATTTTCATCCTTCAACGTGAACCCTATATAGGTTATCTCAGTTCTTATAAAAATAATCCATGCACACTTCTGATGATCAAAACCATAATTTTACACCACCAAAACATCGTCCGAAGTGCGCCACTTTATCGCCGTCGAGGGGACTTATCCCGAAGTGCATCGTGAATCATCAGCTGAATATCACACGTGTATACATGGTATAACGCCCTGACGACATGTGATGTTATTGCTAACGACGCTTCATACACAATCCATCGCCAAAGTAGATAGCTTCCCTTTGGGGGAAAAAGCATGAAATTCCGGACAAACGAGGGCCAACGAGAAAACAGGTGACATGAAAACCGCGTTATCACTCGCACGGGTGTATACCGGTGTACACGATTAACGTTATTCCTTTAAACCAATTCTCTTTTTCAATCACGATTTGCACGCGACCAGAAACGGTGAAATCACCGGGCTACTCCACTGAAGATTCAGTTTCTGCCGTCGATCGGGACAAAGATAAGGCCGCTTCCGCAGGGAAATGGGAAGTGTTCATCTTCAGGAAGACCGTATAACCTAGTTGCACCATATTTCAACAAAATGTTTTGCAATTGCCAGGCGAACAAAACTGGCCTGGAACATTTGGACAAGACCTCTAGCAGATTAGATTAGTCATGCGTCTTACGGTCTATCGTAACAGATAAACACTGGTCGTGCTCAATGAAAATTAACTTTTTGAAACATGGAAAGAAAAGAATTTTCATTCGACTACATTTCTTCGTGTTTGCAATCGATCCAAATTTTTCCACTTTTTGTTTAGTCTGGGCTCGGGAGATAAAACTTTCCACTGCGATTTTGTCTTCATTGAATCTCGCATTCATAAACAATGAATACATTGCATCTATTCGAGACGGCACAGTTTGGCGAAATAATTATCCATTCAGACGATCAAATTTTGCCTCGTATACAAATTAGATTGGAATTCTGTGAAACTGATCATGCAACCATGAATGACCAGTCCCAACCAGGCACAAGGATTCGCATTGTCCCCACTGTCAAGTGGAAGAGTGGTAGAACTCAGTTCCGAAAAAATACTGGGTGGTAAGCTAGCAATAAGTACCGACGTCTTGCGGAAAAACGATCACGTAGATGGATGTGTTGATAAAACTCTTACAGGTGAACTAGGAAAAATTTTGTCAGAAAAAGTTAAAAATTGAGGGCCATATTAAGGAGACAGCGAAATTTCACAGGAACATGTGAGCTCTATCCTTGTTGTCACCATACGCGTCATCCCTCAAGGTGCCTTGTCAGTGCAGATTGAAGGAAGTGGTAGACTGTCAGTGTTAACCTATCAGTGGTTGTACACTTTCTCAGAAGCGCTTGAACTCATTTATATATGCCGAAGGGGACGCGAATTATCCACTTGGCCAAAGATTATTCTGAGTTCGGGTCTCTAAATAACCGGAATGATTATGGGAATTGGGCACCGAAAACAACAAAAAAGTCAGCAGTTCGCGCTCCAGATGAGCCCCTCACTCTGGTAGTAGAGGGGAAATCACTGTTCCACCGCCGGGTCATAATCTCGTCAGAACGGTTAACAGCTCAGGTGATTCTAAGCGATTTCAATTTCCTAACTTATGATTTTCGGTCCCCCTGCTCACGTGTGGTGGATTGTGATAACTACGGACGAGCCAAGCATACTCCGAAAAAAAATTTATATACCTAGTTTCGGTTCCACTTAAGGCAGATCCAGGCACTGCAATCAAGTTTGGCCAAGTGTGCACATTGTCGATGGCTGAAGATGACGCTGATCGCGGTGATCAGATGCTCTGATTTGTAAGGCCCACGGCTGACCAGTACCAAAGGTATCCCGCATCCATTCGGTCACATGCACTGAGTTTACTAATCAAAATACGCACATCCCTGCATTGCCAGTTTACAATAAAACCCTGTACTTTATCAGCAGCTTGAGAATATATTATTGAAATATAATTATCCCACCAAATTTTCTCGGTCTCATTTCTGTAATAGATATCTTTCAGAAGTCAAATACCGTCGGAATTTCCTGAGACCGAATGTTAGCAGCGATCAACGGTCTTAGCTGAACAACTACATTTTTCCACTCATCAACTACAGTCCGGTCTGCTGAACTTCGCTGCCACCCGCCTTAAGGACTCCGTACATGCGCAACAACAAAACGACAGATAACGTCATTATGCACACACCTCTGCATTAAGCACGTTCATGTGTCACTCAAGGAATCCATTGTTTACATAAGAATTCAGTGTAAATTCTACTACGGGTAAGGTTTTCCATTTCATTAATTCCTGTTTACAATTCTGTCATGAGAAAACAATCGATATCTCCCACCGAAATCTGGATCGATAAGGGTAACCCTTTTCTGTGAGATATTTCCCGTAGACATGAGTCGATCAAGACGTGTTATATATTTATAGATAGCAAAATGACCGTTTACTGAAAGTATAGCTTCACTCTGTGTGCGTGCACACTTTGGGTATCGGACGTAAGTAGAGAAAAGTCAACACCATATGTTGACTGAAAGTAAACGGTCCAAAACACTTACCTAACCATAAGAATAGACTCTGGAGAGCAGGCGGAACGGGAAACTCTTCTCCTCTGACCACTTTGTATATTGGTCTCGTTAACTAAAACCAATGAAAAAATGCAAATATTTTCAATTATTTATTCATCAGGACAATTGGAAATCACAACAAGAGAATAATATGGTTACTGGAACCAAAATATCATTCATGTGACTTCGTCGGACCGTAATCGTGATAGTCCGTAGATAGGACTCGATTGGATGTGCTCATCTTATTTGTCTAACCTTGCTGTAACATCTGATCAATTTGTGCGGGCATCGTTCACTCAGCACCATCCGCTATCCGTTTATTCGCTTTAAGTGACAATCGGTTAGATGAATGGATACTAAATTAGACATAATATTTGCACTTGAAAGATTCGGTGAGAACCGGATTTTACGAGCATCGCCGATTGTCTGAGGTCATTTATTCTATGTCCTCAAACTTTTGATTTTCCAAGTTAACTGACTGACTGATTGACTGATCGTTGACCTCAATCCCACGTCGCCATTAGGCGCTAGTGTCAAGATCACGCGAGATAGTTACCCTTAACGTTTTGTTTTTTTTTCTAAGCCGTTCAGCATGAATTACCACTTAGATATTTGCGTGAGTTGTTAAACAGGATGGTTTGTTTTAATGGCACAACTAATTACGAGCGATTACTTTCGATATTCCTTAGAAGGAGTCCGGAGACAAAATATTGACTAGACCGGAATAAGCAGAACACGATTAGGTTATATTTGCTGCCGAAAGCAATTACGGTTGATTTGGCACCAAGATTTTTGGTAAAATCAAACAATAATGAATTGGAAGTCATCGTTTGTTGGAATCCAAGAACCGCCGTTATTCGCATCACTTGGATTTCCATTAGTTCCAAGCCTTCATTAGAATATCATGGCAGTTTTGATTAGAACTGTGGCTGACAGTATATTCCGCTGATTGCTCCATCTAGATGTGTAATCTGGCACTTGATAGGAAACAAACTTTTCGTTATTTTTTACTATTCCCATCTAGTGGCCTTCGATCCTACCTAGCATTTGCTTAGCTAACATTTCGTACACTACATGCTCTGTGACATTCCGGCCATGAATTCCCCTATGTTAGCTGATTCATCAAAAACTTATGATTTCTTGCATTTAGATACCCCGTCAGCTTCCGAATTCGTAGGATATCGGCAATTCAGCTCAACATTCGCGATCTCGTGAAGGGTAACCCGTATGCTGTCAAATGAATCACTTACAAAAACATCCACACACTCATGCCTACAGCTGCTTTACACAGCCGTACATCAATAACATCGAAATTTTCCATGCATCTCAGCTGAAGTCAACTGCCCGCATTCCCACACAGCTGGCTTCTCGTGAAACACCTCGTCCAAATCTCGTTCACCCTAGCATATCGTCTGCTTACCATGTCTGTAGCCGGTTTCATGCGAGAAGCGTGCACGTTTGGGTAGAACTACATGGTCTACTCTTTCCCTTTTTTTCTGGGCCCAATTAAAGGGTATTCAGTTGATTAGCAACCCTTCCATATCGTTCAGTCGATCGTCATGGGTCAATAGACGGGCGACTGTTTTTTGCCCATTTTCCATCATTACCGCTACGTATTTCGTCGTTCGGAACTTGTCCCTTTGGTTCATTCTGTTGTAACATTTTTCTTTTTTAACTGTTATCTTTTACTACCATTTTATTAAAGAAAAAACAGTATACTTCGGTTTTTTCAGGAAGGGGACCGCGGCCTGCAGAGGGCTGTCAAGTGGGGAAACTGACCGATGGTGGGAGGATTTGAACCCCTGACTCTCAAGTCCAAACGCCAGGAACTTATCCGTTTGGCCACCGCGCATGATATAAGCATTCGCCTGTTAATGACACTTTTCTCATTTTATCGATCTAAATAATTGAGAATGTCAAAGATTGAATCCTTTCTTGCGCGAATACCTATCCATTAACACTTCTATAGCACGTCTTTTGATGTTGGGCCTTTATATGACTTGAATTCGATGAAAAACCGCATTGATATTATGATCGTTTTGACAGACAAATTTCTGTACTACTTTTGCGTGCGCCACAAATAGGCAGGAAGTAGTAACCGATGGGCTGAAATTAATTTACCTAGTACAGTCTGAGACCTTTCAAGATGTGACTTCATCTTGCTTTTTTCAAAAGTTTTTTCCCCGACAGTGAGCTCCAATCCTACAGTTTGTTTTTGCTTATCCATGCAAAATGTTTCGATATTTCAGCGTACACGAATGCACAAAAACTAGCACCTAGGAAAGTATCACAAAAGGAGGGAAGATCAAGAATGAAATAGAGATTAATACCGCGCTATCAGTGGAATTCGAGTTCGTGCTAGAGACATTCGCGAAAGTCAGTGACACTGTCCGTTTCAAGTGTACTTTTTGGGGCAATGTCGAAACTGGTTTTTCGGTTTCGCGTTCATTTTTGGTTTACATTCGATCAAAAATGTATGTGGGGTGTGCAATGAAATTCCGGAAGCACAATACATATTTCTTTTATTCAAATGAACGTGAAGTGTTTCGTTTTTGTCGAGCTAATTTATCTTAGTTCAAATTAGGCCAGGTCAGATAAATTTCCTACGGGCAATGCGGTCCAGATTGGTGACCCGGACCGTCCACAATGAGATTTGGCATTCAACGATTGTGAATCAATTTCTAAATCCCCGTAATACTGCACGGTGCCGAGAATACAAGCGATTTTTTAGTTACACTTATTCATCGCCTTCGTGCGATACCGAATGAGTTTCATTTTTTCTAATCATTTACTTTCTTTATTAATAAAATGAAAATGTACGTCAACTTTCAGGAAGGGGGTCGCGACCAGCAGAAAGCTGCCGAGTGGGGAGGTTGACCGACGGTGGGAGAATTCGAACCCGCGACCTCCAAGTCCAAACGCCATAACCTTATCCGTTCTGCCACTGCCGGTCAATGTCGAAGCTTATTGCTTATATTACGTGGAACCAATTTAATATTGGGTTTCGTAAGTATTGATCAATAAACAATACTTAGCCGAAAATACAAATCGATAATAAATAAAGCAATCAAGCGGACTTAAGCTTTGCACTTTTTATTCGAAAATTCACTGTCCATCTGTGCTAACTCACAATTCATAAGACAATAAGATTTATCCGGACCAAACGACGTAAGGAGTGTATCGAAAAATCGATGCGCCATGTATTGGTTTTTTTATTGTGAATGATATAATATTAATAACACAGCGTTGTTGGTAGATGTAATGCGCCAACGTTTCGACTACCGTGGGTAGTCTTTCTCAAGGCAAGTTTTACAATCAAATGCATTTGATTGTAAAACTTGCCTTGAGAAAGACTACCCACGGTAGTCGAAACGTTGGCGCATTACATCTACCAACAACGCTGTGTTATTAATATTATATCATTCACAATA
>LUCM01005749.1:299935-311095 GCA_008360955.1 Fasciolopsis buskii
TTTATCCGGACCAAACGACGTAAGGAGTGTATCGAAAAATCGATGCGCCATGTATTGGTTTTTTTATTGTGAATGATATAATATTAATAACACAGCGTTGTTGGTAGATGTAATGCGCCAACGTTTCGACTACCGTGGGTAGTCTTTCTCAAGGCAAGTTTTACAATCAAATGCATTTGATTGTAAAACTTGCCTTGAGAAAGACTACCCACGGTAGTCGAAACGTTGGCGCATTACATCTACCAACAACGCTGTGTTATTAATATTATATCATTCACAATACAATAAGATTTAGTTTGTTGATTAGTTGTATGTTTTACTTTTCATGTAAACTGGGACACCAAATTCACGCCGTCTAACGTAAATTTCGATGACACTGATCGACTTTGAATCAATTCGTCCTGGATACCGAATCTGGTGATTGTACACTTCACACAGTCGTCATGACCTCATGGGACACTCGGACATCCATCTATCAGGTGACAAGTAATTAGGTTGCCGGTGTTTTTGATAATCCGTTGCTCCAATGCAGTCGATCGGATAGCATGCTTTGAAAATGACAAACAAAACATTGAGTGAAACTTTTTGAAACACTTGGTATGCAATTTAGCGTTATATTTTGCTTTTGTGTACCTGGGTTGTGGTGAAACTTAAAATGCTTTTATCTGAATAATAAATGTCCTCACTCCAGCACTCAAGAAGGCGGAAGTTTCCATGTACTTCAAGATTTCCTAGGCAACCATCCGCCGGGCTGTTTGCCAAAATCAATCTATCAGTATGCGCAAACGTGATGGATGATGATATCTCGATCAACTTTTTCGTTTAGAGTTGGCAAGCATAAACTTTTGTCATGGCACAGTTGTGGATTTACGCTAATCGACACCGAATTTTGCCACTTTGTTTGGGTTTATTCCGTTAGAATTGCACCATGTTTGTTTTTTTCACTCCAAACTCGACCACCCAAGTCTCTGTAAGTGCAAGTCATTTTGTTTGAACGTGATTGTATCGTCCGTTTTTGTGGTACAAAATTTTCTAACGTTTGCTAACGTTTTGATATCCTTAAAAAAGCAGCTTCACGTGATTGCTGACCAAGTGCACACGGGGCTCCATCACAGATCACCTATCCCAAATGTGCGAGGACTGTAAGCGCTAGTGAAGACGATGAGTTATTGAAATGCCAGAGTTAACATCGATAATCAGTTGATGGAAAAGTAGTTCACGCCGCGCCAGCCTACTTTCCGCGGTTGAATTTGTTGCCATGCTGAGATTTCCTTGAATCCCAGTTTATATCATAGGGAAAACGTAATTAGTCAACAAACCGAATTCCGTTGGCTTCTAAATCACGTTTCATTATCTTTTGTCCTCTTTCTCCTACTTACTTTTGATCAATGAAATAACAGTGCAAATCATTAGTTTCAGGAAGGGGGCCGCGGCCAGCAGAGGGTTGCCAAGTGAGGAAGCTGACCGGCAGCGGGAGGATGTGAACCCGCGACCTTCACGTTCAAACGCCACGACCTTATCCGTTTTTCCACCGATGGCCAAATGTTAGAAACTACTGGTGCCTCCATATACATTTTATGCACTGTACTGTTGGTAGTCAGTACATGTTTGACAACAATGACAGATTTTTTAAGCACATATCCGCATCCTTCGGCTGGGGAATCGCGTGAAATTTTTATTCTGAAAGCGAGCAATGTTTGACGAAGAAAACCATAAACAAACGGCACTGTCATGATGTCACCCTTAACGAGAAATGCGTTGTGGATTTAGCCAAATGATAAAATTGGAGAACAACGGCGTGAAATACATTCAAACATCTGTCACTCATTGATCCGCGAACGGTTCGAAAGTTTGTTGGTTAATTCCCCCTATTTCATCGCCAAATCGTTCCGTTATCGTGACTTAAATATCTTTCAACTTGCCTGACGGTTACATTAGTGTATCATTTTTCATTCGCCAGGAATACGAGGCCACATTTTAATTTCCAAGGCCTCTCACTCATCATAAACTCACTCACGATGGATTTGCCTAGATCACCAATTCGGTAATCCAATCCCCGATTTGAAATGCAAATGTGTGCTACCAAGTCCACTGGTAAGTTTAAGGAAACTTGGTCGAATAAATATCGACCGGAAAATGATTTCATATTCTGTCCACTAATGTCCTTGTCCATTCTGTTCTGTCATTTTTGTTGGCATTTACTGACTACTAGTGCGTTGCAATCGTCTACTTGTCACAATTCAATCTGAACTATCTACAAACTGGTGTGAAGTTTACAAACCCGAGTGCAAAGGTATTTGTGTGAAAGACACGTTTCTGATCACACTCGTTTCGCACGATGCATTCGGAGAAAAATGCATTCAGTTCCGGATGCCGGTTTCCATAGTCCGAAGAATTAACTAGGATTCGTTTACAGTGATATTGGATTGTCTGACCGGTTTCATAGAACTAAATGGTCTACTTACTCCTTTCTAATAAGAGTCTGAGTAGGAACGAAAATTTTCAGCTTGTTTAACATTTTTGAACGTAAACTTCACCGTGACTTTAGATGGAAAGCATCGATCTAGCTGACGGCCCATTTCAATCTAAAAAATCGATGAGAATTTTCTCTGCGACTATGCAATTTACCGTTGTTGTCATGGTAACCGACGCATATGAATGTGTCGATTTTTTCTAAGTATACGCGCGACTGTTCCAAGAGTCCCTCTAAACTATCAAGAGCAATTCGACGTCACAACCACTTGACTGTCCTAGACATAACTAAAATTCCCAAACGTGAAACGCTTGCAATGAACTGAGCTCATAATGATACCTTGTATTGGTAAAAATCAATACTTCTTTTGTTTGATGAACCAACACATGTTTGGTTCACTTTTAATGCACTCTATTATTTCGTAACATGTGTCTATGTGTATATTGGACATATGGCATTTTTTCCGTTTCGTAACGAGCCCTATTTAAGACTGCAGCCATTTGTTCATTAGAGAAATTGTTTTTACAACTTGATTGCTTACCGAAATGTAATCCATTTCCAGTAATTTCCTCTGAACATGCAAAAGAGCCTCAGTCGATAAAGTGTGATAGATGTTCTACCCAGTTTGACAAAAAAAACATGCATTAACTGGCATGTTTTTTTTTTCACACGCGATATATTCAGGCCGTTTTGTCTTTGCTCATTTCTTGGGCTACTGTAAACCGAGGGGGGGGAGTGAATATGGCTGTTTTAAAGTCCAAACCTTCGATCCACGTTCCGGTGTTATGTTGAGGTAAATTATACTTCTTTGTTTGACAGCTTTACGTTGTGAATGTCTGTCCCCTACTCGGCTTGTTTGTACTAGTCAGAATTGGGTGAACTGGTGTCCAACGGCTTAGTGTGTATATGTTGTTTCCAATACACAAAGCTCTATGAGAAAAGTAACTAGGTTGGGAAATTTTACGCGGAATTGTCTACCAATCTGTCAAATCAGTACTCACATTGATAACCATGTTCCGCATGGAGAGAACCTTTTTGACTGTCTCATCATTTTTCCATGATAAACCGTTAACATTTTATTCGTAGAAAGCTGAAGTGATCAGACTGGGAATCTGGTTGGGTGTTAGACTAACACGAATACTATCTCCGTCGTTGTTGGGTGTCTTCTTACGGACCCTCGATTTGTCAGAAGGGAACAGTTCGCATAGCTTGTTCCACTAGTAATTTCATCTTGATCTAATCTCATCCATTTGCACTAAACACACATGTGCTTGAGTTCGCTGTTATCGTCATATGCCAGATCGATCACTCGAGCCAAACTATGAGTGGCCAGAACTTGGACTGATAGCCAACTAAACAGTTTATTAAAGAAGAGGGGGAAAAATCCACTAAAAGATATTCCATATTCGATTAAATTGGACTCGAATTCCAGTTTATTTTTTCAGAGAGACAAATAAACAAAGAAAAGAGACCGCGATTTGGATAGCACGTTGATTAATGCATTCGTGGGATGCCTGAAAACTGATGCAATAACTAGGTACGGTGGCCTAGTAAGAGTGTCGGAAAAGACAAACTAGATTCATCTTGAAAAGGAAATTGATACTTAAACTTCGCAAAAGAAAAATGAATTCCATCCCCCTCGCTTTGTGGACACAACCGTGAGACCAAACGACAATGTCGAGAAACATATTTGTGCCAGTTAGGTGACAAAGTAACCGGCTTCCGGACTGCACAAAAGCAAACATCTAGTCATTTAATGAAGCGATAGCGAGAGTTTTTTTATTGAAGCTGCTATTGTGGCTTTAACATACAGTGTTTACGACAACGGTTCGGGTGTGATTGTGTTGTATGTTTTGTTTTCGAGATAAACACCCGATTTCGGGGTTCAGAACGAAGTGACTAACAAAGCCAATTTCGGAATTACCAACTCATTCTAGCACCACGATGGCTGGTCATAGCCACAATTTCAAAGTATCTTAGGACTCGATCCCAATTGTGGAGTCTGCCTGGTTCCAAGCTGAATGGTTATGTACACGCACGACCGTTCTAATTTTTATTAATTCATTTCTATCTGGGGTTAAAAGAATACATATATATATATGTATATAACATGTATATACTCTCAGTTTCGTGGACAGCCCTTCATGGCTACTGCATGAATCGTCATAGGAAGCGAAGGAGCTCCGGCTGTCTAATTGGGCTTCCAGGGGAGCATGTTCCCTATGATCATCAAATGCAGCATCCTCAGAAAGACAGCCAACAGACGGAAGGGGTGTAGAGAATAATGGAACTGTCACTTAGATGGGCTCACGGTCTACCTTCAATCGCACGAAGTGCTCATGCATGCTGCATTTAGGTAGGATCCACACGGCGATTCGTCGAAATTTATGCCTCGGTCAGACAGAAACATGTTTCACAGAAAACGAAAATACGAGACGTATTTGCACATGCATTAGATGGAAAGTTTCCGCCGTGTCTGCATACGCATCACCTCGAACTTGACAATTCAATTCTCGTTGAAATTCCATACTGAAAAGTCCACGTGACAGGACTCTTTATGGATGAAACGAATTCCTATCTGCCAAAGGCCAATCGTCTTTTCACTATGCAATTTTCTGATGACCGTCATGCGATTCTCAAAAGATTATACCATTTTATTTTATTATTAGGAAAGTATTTTTTGTTATTTCCAGGTTGTGCGATTAAAAGTGTTTGCTCACATCTATCATTTTATATCAACATCAGAAATAGCTAAGATCATTCTGAGAAATCGTCCACTGATTTGAATGTTGTCAAGTAGAAAATTGGCTAAAAAGAGATGACAAAGCTCCGAAAAAGGAATTTGGTTATCATACAAATCGCCAAACATGACCTTGATTTAGCTAAACCTGAATAGTTCACAGTAAACACAGCTGGAGCGCATAGATTGTGGTCAAACGGGTTTGTGAAATTTACGTCGGAACGAGTCCATTAACTGAAAAGAAAGCGGCTTAATTTATCTGTTTGCGCTTAATCAGGGATGGGTTAAAAATATTATAGCTATCAGCCTAACGATCGTAAAATAGGCATGCAAGATTTATCTGGCATTCTTGTAAGAATCTTGCTGTTGCATTTCTTTAAAACCGGTCTTGCTGCCTAAATATTCTCTCTCACTTCATTCACTTTCTAGCCGTCATCAAGAGTTCCAACTAAGCAATGGACGTGCAGAGGAAATACAAATCATTTTAGCCAATCGAAAATTTAGATCTGGACTGGCCAACTTTGCTGGTCAGTCAAATTTGTATCATACGCGCCTCAAGCAAGCAAAGAAAAATAACCCGGAAAAAGTCAGATTTACTGTGCGATCGTTTTCGTCGTGGTATTAATTGGTCTTTGACCTATACATTATGGTAACCGGCACGTGACCAGGGTTGCCACTAGCTGCCAAGGTGACCCTTTATGTGTGAATGCCTGAACAGCTCGTGCAACTTGAATTAGTTGAGCTGATACCAGATTAATACTGTTCGGGTATTTTCAAAGTGATCTGAACAAAATAATAAAATACTAGGCGGCCAGGAACGCATCAAATGAAATGTTCTAGCAGAGTTAAAAATCCATTCTGATATTATGTAATCATTTGTACAGTTGAATTTGTAATCGTTCTCACCAACTGGCTAGAGATGGCGTAACCATTAAAAAATGTAAAATTATCCCAAGTACTGTTGTCCTCATTGACTGATCATTTTCAGATAAACGATAAATTTCTTGTTTAGCATGAATTCAAACAAGAAAGAAAGTGAACGCTCAATTCAGTCTATTAGACTGGTTGCTTAGCAATGCGTCTAAACTTGTTGTGACAGATTCATACAAAAATCATTGCTGCAGATTTGTGGATGAAAATTATATACTTGATTCTTTAGGCCTTTATTTCGGTCTGAGTTTTATGTATTCCTGATTTTTAAACCGTGATATTCATAATTAACTAGAGTACAAAACATTTCCAATCCCAACCGAAATACGGACATCTGAGAATGTAAGTTTAAAACAAGGTTATCTATGACAGGTAGCATTCGAAATTTATTCGTTATTGTTGTAGCACTTTACCCGGCCGGCAGGTATGCATGAACAACCGTCAACGATTCACCACAAAATTTCAGAGCAAATATCTTTGATTTGCGCTGTGTCACGTGACATGCACAAGCGTATAAAAAAGGTGCAATCTTATTGAAATAGTCGAATAATCGGAGAAAAATATAGTACTGAATGAAAATCTACTGGAACGGCTGGATTGCGTAATTTTTTAATTGCCGTTGACGCACATGTTAGTACAACACTCGCGTGGACACGTTTCTGGTAAATAAAAGGATCGTAAGCTAGTATTCACTTCACTTAAATTGCCTGGGAAAAGTAGCTTGTAACAAACGATGAAATTTGGCTTATCAATTAGCCATCGCTTATCCTTTTACGGTTGGACTGTCACGTGTATCCTTTAACTCTAGTCCTACGTATAACGGTTATATGTTGGGCGAACGATTTGCATTGATTGGAATGACCCCAAACAACTCGGAAAAGAGAATTCGCCTAGCACAAAGTCCATCTTTGCCGAGAATTGCTCTCGTCCGACAAATGTGAGTTACTCGTAACCAAAATCGAGAGCGGGAAAGATCACGTAAGGTCGTACTGAAATTCAACAGAGCGCTAAAAGTCAGCTCGCTTAACAAAGATCTCTAAGGTATTTGACTTCGTATTTTTCGTGTGGGATTTACCTTCAGATCCCGGGGACAATGAATTGGAAGGATAAACGTGTCCGTCTGTTTTATATGGAACACATTATACGTCCTCAAACAGTCTATAAGGCAAGGTATTTGTAGACATGATGATGAGCGGCGGTGATCAAGCGGATGAAGTAGTATTTTAATGTGATGGTCGCAGGTTCGAGTCCTCAATCGGACGGTCGCCTTCCCTACCTGCCAGCCCTCTGATGGCCGCAGCTTCCTTCCTGAAAGTGACCAATATTGGTATCTTGTCAATAAAAGGAATTACATGATAAATAGACTGTGCCTGAGCAAAGTCCAGAAGTATTTCCTGTGTCCCAATTTCGAACCAAAAACTCTTCCGTGCGTGTTTATTACCGTATTTATTGTTCACTTGTCGGGCAGTAGACGGTTCACTATTCCATGTTGCACGAAAGCAAGAATGCACCTGGAGTGCAATATGTTTGCTGGTTTTTCCACAACCCAATGGTAATTTTTGCCTGTCCGTCTTCGGTTAATTGCCTAAACTTTGTTTCGATTTGTTACATCATCATTAGTCCTAGTGGAACCCACCGAGATTCGGGCGTGCGTCATCAGACATGCGGCATGAATAACCTCAAGTTACGATTGTCATTCGTTGCCCAAAAATTGCAATGAAAAGGTTTGCGAGATCGCTGAGTTAAAAAACTGGACAAAAGCATTTGCGAAAGAAAAAATCAGACCAGAGGAATTTTATGGACGCTGTTCCGCCTAATTCTGTTTAGGTGCTGAGTCCCGGACACATTCACTAGGAACAATGGCATATGAAGCCAACGGAAATAGTTACTATATAGAATCTACTTTCTTTCGCACCTTGTTTTTGGACAAACGTGTAACTACTTGCTTCGAAAATTTCTGAATATTAAGTCAAAAAGAATGACATTCCTTTACCACATTCCGAAAGTTAGGACTCATTTAATCTGTTTCATTGCTAATCGAACAGTTGACATTTGGAAGCGAAAAGCCGGTGAAGAAATTGAAAAGTGCTTTTGGAAAAGAAATCCGCGGAAGAAACAGAAGTGCGATGCATCGTGTGCAAAACCCGTCACTCAAAAATTTATCCAATCCCAAATCGGTGCAAAAACAACCGAATCATTGAATCGACTTGTTTTCGCAACTAATTCAAAACCCTAGGCTCGGTGCAACATGTGCAAACATTCTCCTTATCGAAAGATCGAGGTCGTTAATCGACATTTCCATGAAATTGAGGAAACAAATTTGACAATGAACTGTTCACCGTATTTGTCTATCACATGATATGCATGTGTGCACGTTGACCCAATTGATCGTAGTTTTGTCGACAGATTGTTGAATTCGATAGACAAAACTGGAGATTTGGAACGCTGATCAGTGAAACCAATATGTCCTCTTTTTTTGCTTCGGTAATTTTTCCGTGCACATTGTATATTTTTGAGCATCGTTAATGAATGACTGTACGAAATGGGGTTTAGAAATAGCTGCAGAGAAAATATACGAATGCAATATGATTCGAAGTTTCTCCACTCGGTTTGCTTTTCAATAAAGACCGGATGCGAAACGTTCCCTTTTACAGACACCCAGAACTAGTGCAAAAAACTGAGCTTTTATCCGCAAATCTTGCCTGTCTCGAATTTCCCGTATTTCACGGGACGAAGTAACGGCCGGGACAAAAAAAAAATCTTTGGCGCGGATATCCTCAGTGAGGATATCGGGCATCCTGTGAGATTGTATCACATCCCAATTTGCTAGATGGATTCGGAAGAGTCTTTTGGAGCAAGATACACAACTTATGGGAAACGAGAGGCAAGATAATCCAGTGTTGGTCGGTCTGCAAACACGGGCATTTCTGTTGTAAGTCATATGACGTAATTTAATCTCTTTGTCAGTAAGTATTTCCAAATTTATTTTCATTTTATGAATATTGGGACCAAATGATGTAAGGAGTGTTTCGAAAAATCGATGCACCGTGTATTAGTTTTAATTATGTTATTAACATTACATCATTCACAATTGTTTTCAATTTGTTCTTGAAAACAATAAAATCGTTTTGAATACGTAAATCTGGCTAAAATAATGTCCCATTGTTGTAACAGTAAAACTGTACGATTGCAAACTTGACTAAGTCAGCTATTGAACGTAACCCGAATGAGTAACTTTTGGACAATATTTGCTAAAGTTGACCTAAATGGATTTTGTCTTGCTATTGCCAGATAGAAATGGCATTTCGGAATCGTTATCGCGGAAAAATGAAAAGTGAACTGCACAAATAACGGTTTGTTTGCTTGGCTGAATGACCTCTGGATAGTACATTTCATGTACAAACCTGAGGCCATCCTTGCACTCCGGAAGCACGAGATTTGAGTTTCGTTCTTATTAAAGCAAAGCTCTGCTGGTTTTTACTGAGGTGAACATTTGAACAAAATTAGCTCACCAATTCTGATCAGTTTGAATGGGACCTGGTAACACAGTGGCAACACCTGTGCCTGTCATTTGAAGCCACGTTTTAAATCATAGGTGACGTAGAAAATATTCGTTACTGATAAGCTCTGATAAAGGCGAAACCTGGGTCTTGTGCTTCCCGAAAGTAAGGTTGATCGGGATTACCTGAGGTTTGTGCGTGAAAGCTGCAGTCCGAAAGATAGTCAGTCAAGCAAAGAAAACATCAATCCTACATACTACTTACAAGTAATTGTGAGCTCTATATGGAACTATACTTGGTAACTACCGTACATATGTGCCTAAAACCGGCAGACCAGTTTACATTTATTTCGATATTGATAGATTTGAAAATTTATCTTGGTCTTAGCTCAGCTTCTTCGGTTTCATTGGAGGATGAGGTGTTCGGATCACTGTGCTTGGTATTTAGTTCGTAAACATTCTACTCAACAGTCCTGTGACATCAGCGGTGCACGATATTTTGACTAATAAGGAAATGCTGGCAATCTGATCACTAAGCTTAGCGTGCACAACCCTGTTTAGTCTTTCTGATAAACCTAGCAGAACAGTTTATATTTTCCTCCAATGGCTAGTTGTGTAGTACACGAGCCTAAATTAGAGCACCAATGTTGGAAATGAAAAGTGATTGCCTATAAAAACGTTTGAATTAGTTGATCATAGGGCTTCGTGCCGATGGCTTTTTGATTAAACGTGGATAGTAAAATGAAAAAGTAGGTCAACAACAGCCCAATATTAGGCGCTTTTTATTCATATTAGTGGCTAATGACCGTTTTAAAGTTCAGACAGTCACATTTGAATACGGTTCCATCACAAGTCTTGGATGGTTCTGATGATAGACGAGCCGCGAATCAAGGATTTGATCCCAAAGTCTGCAACCACTAAAGATTATCCACGCCGCCGTTGATGGGAACTTGTTCTTCATCAGCTGACCAATGAATTGAATGTTTGTTTTTTTGATCCCCGGGGCAGTCTCCCGAGATCATGTGAACACAATTAACGAGATCGGTGAGTTAGGAAAAAAACTAAAGTGCAAGCATTTGACCATTGTTACATTTCAATCTGGTGGGAGTTCGGTGCACGCTTCAGTCCCAATGAATTTACCATCACAACGAGATTTCACCTTAACGTGGTGTGACGTCCTGCGTGCCTCCGTGACACAACGAACTATACTGGTCAGCTTATCTCAAGCAGAAGATCCAATCATGCCTGGAAGGTCAATCGGTGGAGGCCTGACGAAGTAGTCTCCTGGTCCTCCAATTTGGGGTTGATATGAGTTAGCAGCTCAGTCGGAAAAACGATTGGAAGAATAAATGATCCAAGTAGATGGGCTTCCACGCAACTATATGTATCCCACTGCCTTGCGGTCAGGTTCCTGTCAGAACCAAAGGCTTTGGTTGGGAACCCTAATAGTTCTTCTGCTTAGTGGCTGGACTCCCTAGCAATACCCGTCCATCAATCCCCATGAGTTACACGCCTACA